>BSBK01003654.1:0-265000 GCA_027943335.1 Chamaecyparis obtusa
TATGTATATATATATATATATATGTATATATATATGTATGTATATGTATATATATATGTATGTATATGTATATATACATATACATACATATATATATATATATATATATATATATATATATATATATATATATATATATATATATATATACATATATACATATGTATATATGTGTATATATATATATATGTATACATGTGTATATATATATATGTATATACATATATATATTGAAAGAATAACTTGGAAAACACATAAATCTACAAGTGTTATTACAAGTTACAACAAAGATATATATCAAGCCTTCTCATGTGAAAAGAAATATATCATCCTTACTCTTAGTAATCATTGTTCTCTCATATAGATCTACATCATCATTGGTGCAGGAGCACCTAGGGTCTTTGGCTACACTAGCTTACTATTTTTGGCTTGTAGTGACCTTAGCCAAGTAATTGTCTAATGAGGACTATGAAGATTCCCTAGTGTGTGTGTGAGGAGATCAACTAGTTCTAGGAAGGTTGGTAGAATTCCTAACAATGGCTTTTCTAGACCTTGTGGATTCTTAGGATGTTTGGTCTAATTGCCAAGCTATCATGCCATTCAGTCAAAGACTAGGTTGACTATATCAAATGCACAAGTAACATGATAAAATGGTCTTAGGAGTGTTAGATAAACCTTTGAGGTCATTTAAGACTCATTGGAATGTCTTAGAAAAAGTTGTCAGCAAAAATGTAAAAGTTGTCAATGACAACTTTGCAATTTTGCAAAGTTGTCAAAGTTGTCATGACAACATTATGTCAAATGGATTTTCAAAGAATAGAGGTGGTTAGGGGTATTCCTAACTGGTTATCTTGGTTCCTCTATACTTCTTAAGGGATTTTTTGACCAAAAATCAAGGTTGGCATGTTTTGTAAGTTTTTGTTTTCAATAAATCAATCACCAGTGCACTCTGCAAGACTGTGTCAGTGCTAAGAGCTCGGTTGTTCCTAATCCATGGATTAGACCAGAGCCTAAATTTGCATGTATTAAATCTTCATTTTATGTAAGTTCTTTTCTATGTTTTGTTTTGGTAGTTATGTTGTTTCTTTTTCTTGTTTTTAAATTACTCCTCTGTGACCGATTTACTAGTTCATCCAAAGTTGAGGGCATTAAAATGACTCTAGCATGATATTCCATGGAGGGAACTATATGGACCTTTGGGAAATGCTAGAGTATTGTATATAAATTTTAAATATGGACTTTCTTGGCCATATTTGCAGGGGAACTATTTTTTGGATCAATCCCAAGGCGATCCAGTGGATGCCCGACTAGGAGAGCTTGACTGTGATCAGCAAAGGATAGAAGGATAAAGGATTGAAAGGGTCAAACCAAGAATAGATCAGTGAAGGATATGTGTCAAGGAATAAATCCTAAGAAGGAGATACCATGAACAATCTTCTAGAGGGTGTAGAAGCCAATTCTTCACTATGAGCCAGAATAGGCCAATTAGGCCTAGAAAATAGGCATGGTCATAGGAAGTACTGTACAGACACACTGAGGATCCAAGAACTAGAAAATCCTCAATAAATTTGAAAAGGGTGTCCGGATATCAATTTATTTTTTCAACTTGTGTGAGAAGTTTGGGAGTTATACTCCAAAAATAAGGTTTCAAGACCTAGTAAGGCCTAATAGGGCTTTAGGCCTATTTTGAAGAGATCGATTAAGGAATGGGAGAAGTTGAAGGTGTAATAACTTCAAACTCATACAAAATTGACCAAGAATAGTATTCTATCCAAAATCACATTGAAAGATCTAGTTGTTTAGTAGTTGGTGAACTTCAAGGGATGAGTTCATGCAAGGGTTATGGAGAAGGTATTGGATCTTTAGCTTAATAGAGAGGTCTAGTGGAGTAGGTAGTGATTATCAGTAATCCCTCATTGAATAGTGTCTAAGATTTCCCTAACTAGGTCAGGAGAAAGACCTAAATCAAGTCCTAGGTGAATTAGGACTACTAAAGAGACCTCCCTATCATATTGATATTAGAGCCAATAAAAGATTGGGATAAGACATAGTGTATATCAGAAGGTGGAAGTACATCAGTGGGAGAATCCACCATTATGACCAATGCTGAATTGGAAAGAGAAGTGGTCAAGAAAAATGAGAGAAATTGGATCCTAGAAGAAATCGTAGAAGCTCTAAAGGATAAACTTGAAGAAGTTGTAGAGGCAGCTGATAAGATGAAAGAGAAGTTGGAATTTGAAGATGATAGAGGCAAAGAAGTGGATGAGGATGACTACATTCTAGAACCAAATCCTCCAATGCAAGATGAACCCTTCATTAAATCCATTAAGGCATTGGGAGGCAAGGAACTTGAGGGAATATCCCTGTTCACCAACAAGATGGACTCAGAGTTAGTCATGGAATGGATTGAAGGGATGAAGAATCATTTTGAGTGTGAAGTTTTCATAGAGGCACAAAATTTGAAGGTTGCCAAGGCAAGACTCATGGGACTAGCTCTAACATGGTGGAAGTTCATCCAAGAAGAGAGGGAAATAGAGGGGAAAATACCAATAGCCAATTAGAGGGCTATGGTAAAAAAGATCGAGGATAATTACCTACTAGAGGATCATGAGATCCAAATACATAAGAAGAGACAAAGTCTCAAACAAAAAGAAATGGATGTGGCCTCTTACACCGAGGAGTTTCAAAAACTTTTCTTAAGGTCTAAAGTCCAAGAAGAAGAAAGTATCCAAGTGGCTAGATATTTGGGTGGATTAAGATGGAGTATTCAAGAAGATATTAGTTTGTGGACTCCTAATACTATTCACAAGTGCTTCCAATTATCATTTAAAGTGGAAGAGAAAAATAAGAAGAAACAAGACTCTAATCCTAGGGGTAGAGGAAGAGGAAGAGACTCTAGAGGACATAGGAGTGGATATGGTGGCAGGAGTAATGATCCAAGGAGCCAAGGAGATTCCAAGTTGGTTGAAAAAAATAGTGAGCCAAGTGGAAGAGGTAATTATAGCAGAGGAAGAGGATTTCAAGGTGGTGGAAGAGGTAGATCAAGCAACTTCAGTAGAGGGTCACACTTTGCAACCATGAAGTGTTACAATTGTGGTCAAATAGGCTACCTTGCCTATAGGTTTCCTGAAAAAGATTCTAGCTCACAAGGGGAGAAGAAGATAGCTTATGCACAAGAGGAGATGACTAGTGTTAAGTCACCAGAGGTTAGTTTAGATTCAGAACATGGTGAGAACCTCATGTTTAGGAGGGTTCTACTCAAGGAACCAGTCAAAGAAGAACCTAAGAAAAGGAGGGATCTCTTTAGGATAAAATGTAATATCCTTGGAAAAGTGTGCAAGGTTATCATTGATTCAGGATCAATTGATAATATTATTTCAGGGGAGGTAGTCCAAAAATTAAAGCTTGTTAGGATACCTCATACTCATCCTTACAAGGTTACCTGGTTAAACAAGGGGAAAAATGTCCTAGTGAATGAACAAGTGTGGATGGATTTTATTATTGGTGGTTACCAAGACAAGATGTTGTGTGACATTCTACCAATGGATGCTTTCCATTTGCTGTTAGGAAAACCATGGCAATATGGTTGGGATGCAGTCTACCATGGAAAGAAGAACATGTACACCTTTAAGAAAGATGGGGTTACCTATAAGATACAGTCAATTATGGAGGAAGGAACTAAAACTACATGGGATCCTAATGTACTTTTGATCAGTGGGAAGGAGTTCTTGCATGAACTCAAGGATAAGGAAGGAGTTGGAATAGCCATAGTCATTAAACCCAAGGAGGAGACCAAGTCACTACACCCCACTTTGCCAAAATAAGTACAACACCTTTTGGATCAATTTAGAGACATAATCAATGATGGAACACTAGCTAATCTTCCTCCTCAAAGAGAAATTAGTCACCGAAATGATTTTGTATCTGGAGCATCTTTGCCCAACAAAGTAGTATACAAAATGACCCGAACCAAAACAAGGAAATTGCAAGGCAGATTCAAGAATTACTTGATCAAGGGTTAATTAGAAAGAGCATTAGCCTATGTGTTGTCCCAGTAGTTTTTCACCAAAGAAGGGAGGTAAGTGGAGATTATGCACTGATTCTAGGGAAATCAATAGGATAACTATTAGATATAGGTTTCCTATCCCTAGAATAGAAGACCTTATGGATTGTCTTGGGGGGTCTAGATACTTCACCAAAATTGACCTCAAAAGTGGGTATCACCAAATTAGAATGAAAGAAGGGGATGAGTGGAATTCAACCTTTAAAACTACTAAGGGTCTTTATGAATGGTTAGTTATGCCCTTTGGGCTTACAAATGCACCTAGTACATTCATGAGATTAATGAATGAGACCTCCTAAAATATTACATGGGTAGGTTTGTGGTGGTGTACTTGGATGATATCCTCATCTTTAGTAAGACCAAGGAAGAACATATGAAACACCTAGAAATTGTCTTGAGAAGGTTGCATGAAGAGAAACTAGCCAGCAATCTAGAAAAGAGTGAATTCCTAAAGCAAGAACTAGTCTACCTAGGATTTGTTGTGTATCAAGGTGACCTTAAGATGGACCCAAGTAAAGTTGAAGCCATTCTAAGTTGGACCACTCCTAAAACATGGACAAATGTAAGAAGCTTCCATGGGTTAGTTCAGTTCTATAGGAAGTTCATAAGGGGCTTTAGTGAGATATGTGCACCCTTGCTAGACACCATTAAAGGAGGAGTTAAAACCAAGTTCATATGGACCAAGGCAGCTCAAGAAGGTTTTGAAAAACTAAAACAAAGAGTGACAACTCAGCCCATTCTAGTCCTACCAAGATTTGATAAGCCATTTATAGTAGAATGTGATGCAAGCAGTGGGAGCGGTCCTTAATCAAGAAGGAAGAACGGTTGCATTTTTCAGCAAGAGATTGAATGAGGCTAATTCAAGGTACTCTTCATATGATTTGGAGATCTATGCATTGGTACAAGAAGTAAAGAAATTGAGGCACTACCTATTACCCAAGGAGTTTTTGGTCTTTCCAGATAACCAAGCACTAAGTTATATCAATACACAAGAGAAGCTAAGTCATAGTCACATCAAGTGGATGGAGTTTCTCCAAGCCTATACCTTTACTATTAAGCATAAAAAGGGTCTAAACAATAAGGTAGCTGATACACTTAGCCGAAGGTTGCTGAGTGTCCAAGAAATCCAGCTTCAAAGCATTGGTCTAGAGGGATTTAAGGAACTCTACAAAGAGGATGAAGATTTCTCCAAGGCATATAATGTATGTGATGAATTTGAGAACCACTTTCATAGTGAGTTTGTTGAATACACTTTACAAAATTGCTTGTTATTCAAGGGTAATCAGTTGTGTGTACCTAAGAGATCAATGAGGGAGAATCTTATACAAGAAAAACATAATGGGAGCCTTAGTGGACACTTTGGTTTGAATAAGACATTGGACTTAGTGCAAATGTTTTATTATTGGCCCAAGATGCCAAGAGATGTTAGGAGGTATGTAGAACAATGCATTGTTTTCCAAAAAGCTAATGGCACATCTTCCAAGGTAGGGTTATATCAGCCTTTGTCAATCCCAAATAGGCCATGCAGGTGTCTTAGTATGGATTTCATACTGGGCTTACCAAGGACAACTATTGGTTTTGATAGTATCTTTGTGGTGGTTGATAGGTTTAGTAAGATGATTCACTTTATACCATGTAAAACCACACATGATGCCAGCTATATTGCACACCTTTTCTTCAAAGAAGTTGTAAGGATTCATGGCCTACCAATCAGTATTGTGTCAGATATGGATGTGAAATTTATGGGAAACTTTTGGAAGACCCTATGGAAGAGACTAGGCACAAATATTTCATTTGGTTCAGCTTATCATCCTAAAACAAATGGCCAAACAAAGGTGATAAATCAAGTGTTAGGAAACCTCTTGAGATGTCTTACCAAATAATATGGATAAGTGTGGGACCCTGTGTTACCACAAGCTAAGTTTGATTACAATGACAACATGAATAGGTCCACCAGCAAGAGCCCATTTGAAGTGGTGTATGGCATGCACCCAAGAGGTGTGTGTGAACTCAGAGAGTTAGGAAATCAAGGAGGAGTTAGTGGTCATGTAGATGACTTTTCTCAATCTATGCAAGAATTTCATGAGTAGGTGAGAAGGACATTGGTGGAAGCCAACCAAAATTTGAAGACTAGAGTAGATGAGAGAAGAAAGGACTTATAGTTTGAAGTAGGAGATTGGGTGATGTAACATCTCAATAAGGCTAGAATTCATAAAGGCATACCTAATAAGCTACAAATGAGAAGGGTTAGACCATGTAAAAGTGTTAGCCAACTATGGCTCCAATGCATACAAGATAGGGCTACCAAAGGAACTAGCCATATCTCTAGTTTTTAATGTCCAAGACCTGGTTAGATATAAATTACTTAATGTAAAAGAAGAATAACACAACCCTAATGTTAGTACTGATGTCAAAGACCTCAAGTTACCTATCCCCATGAAGCCACAGGCTGAGAAAATCCTAGACTCAAGAGTGAAGAAACAAATAAGGCATGGTGTCTACATGGAACACCTTGTAAAATGGAAGTCCCTTCCTAAATCAAAAGCTACATGGATAGAATAAAATAGCTTCAAGAAGATGGGTATAGATCTGGAACTCTTATCCCCTAATGGCACTTAGTGTCTTGTTGCAGGGGGAGAATGGTACTGCAGGAGCACCTAGGGTCTTTAGCTACCCTAGCTTACTATTTTCAGCTTGTAGTGACCTTAGCCAAGTGACTATCTAATAAGGACTATGAAGAGTCCCTAGTGTGTGTGTGAGGAGATCAACTAGTTCTAGGAAGGTTGGTAGAAGTCCTAACAATGGCTTTTCTAGACTTGTGGATTCTTAGGATGTTTGGTCTAATTGCCAAGCTATCATGCCAGCTGGTCAAAGACTAGGTTGACTGTATCAAATAAAAAATTAACATGAGAAAATGGTCTTAGGAGTGTTAGATAAACCTTTGAGGTCATTTAAGACTCATTGGAATGACTTATATAAAGTTGTCAGCAAAAATGTAAAAGTTGTCAATGACAACTTTGCAATTTTGCAAAGTTATCATGATAACATTATGTCAAATGGATTTTCAAAGGCTAGAGGTAGTTAGGGGTCTTTCTAATCAGTTAGCTCAGTTACCCTATACTACTTAAGGTATTTTTCAACCAAAAATAAAGGTTGGCATGTTTTGTAAGTTTTTATTTTCAATAAATCAATCACTGGTGTGCTCTGCAAGACGGTGTTAGTCCTAAGAGCTCGGTTGTTCCTAATCCATGAATTAGAATAGAGCCTACCTTTGCATGGATTAAATATTCATTTTACTTAAGTTATTTTGTGTGTGTTTTTTTGGTAGTTAGGTTGTTTCTTTTTCTTATTTTTAAATTACTCCTCTGTGACCAGTTTACTGGTTCATCCAGAGTTGAGAGCATTAAAATAACTCTAGCATGAGATTCCATGGAGGGAATTGTATGGAATTTTGGAACATGCTAGATTATTGTATATACATTGTAAATATGGAGTTTCTTGGATAGATTTGCAGGGGAACTATTTTTGGGATCAAGCCCTAAGCAAGCCAGCGGATGCCCAACTAGGAGAGCTTGACTATGACCAACAAAGGATAGAAGGATCGGGGATTGAAAGGGTCAAAACAAGAAAAGAGAAGTGAAGGATATGTGTCAAGGAATCAATGCTAAGAAGGAGAGACCATAAACAATCTGCTAGAGGGTGTAGAAGCCAATTCTTCAATGTGAGCTAGAATAGGCCAATTAGGCCTAGAAAATAGGCATGGTCATAGGAAGTACTGTACGGACACACTGAGGATCCAAGAACCATTAAATCCTCAACAAATTTGAAAAGGGTGTCTATATATCAAGTTAGTTTTGCAACTTGTATGAGAATTTTGGGATTTATACTTCAAAAAGAAGGTTTCAAGACCTAGTAAGGCCTAATAGTGTTTTAGGCCTATTTTTAAGAGATCAATTAAGGAATGGGAGAAGTTGAAGGCTTAGTCACTGAAAATTCATACAAAATTGACCAAGAATAGTCTTATATCCAAAATCACATTGAAAGAGCTAGTTGGTCAATAGTTGGTGAAATTCAAGGGATGAGTTCATGCAAGGGTTATGGAGAAGGTATTGGATCTTTAGCTTGATAGAGAGGTCTAGTGGAGTAGGAGGTGATTATCAGTAATCCCTCATTGAATAGTGTCTAAGATTTCCCTAACTAGGTCTGGAGAAAGACCTAAATCAAGTCCTAGGTGAATTAGGATTAGTGAAGAGACCTCCCTATCAATCATACAACCTCATTAAGATTAAAAAGAGAGTTAGAATACAATTCTTGTCTAATTCTATCATATACATCAAAGAAACAAGTAATAAAATTCAAATTTCCTCTATTCTTAATCATATCTAATTTAACATTGATATCCTAAATTTTGGTTTCCCCAAGGTTTATTACCTCTCCCTTGGTGTTGTTGTTGCCAATTTAATTATGATATTCTTAAATTATGAATCCAACTCAAATTTTGAAATGGAGGCCATCCCCCAAGTGGAGTGTTCCATGATGAAAAACTATAGTTCATTCACCCTTAGGGACATTGATTATAGATGGATTATCATATGGATAGGGAATGTTATGTGGTAAAGTATCTTTATGTATACCTTGTCTTTGGTTCCTTGAATTTCTTTGAGCTAGGTAGAATTCTTGGCCACATTCATCTTCAAAGTTCTTGAATTAAAGTCTCTCCTTTGGGCTTGTAATCCTCTAACACTTGAAATATTACCTTTTGTAGCAACAATGAGCATAGTATAAAGTTAAAACTAATTATTCTTCTTCTTGTTTCTTATTTACTTGAAGTGTTTCCAATTAATTATCCATATGGTTGATAATGTCTTATTTCATGTGAATCAAAAATTGCTAATTTCCATTACATGGAATTTCTCCTTTGTGGATGACCAATCAACCACTACATCTCTTCATAACCCCATGAACCATCTTGACACTAAGTCCTTAAGAGTAGCAAGGAATAACTTCAATATATGTTTGTCTATATTATAGTCATAATTTTGGCACATGACATCAAACTTGGAGAGAAAGGTGTCAAGATCCTCAGCAACAAGCTCGTGAAAATTGGGTAGAGTAGAAGGTAGAATGTTTTTTCAGAGAACTAGCTTGTGAGTGTTAGAACATAATGTTAATAGGGTTCATACCCTAATAACATTTATATATATAATGTTCTAATATAAGGCTATAAAACCTTATACAATATGTTTTATAAGCATGTCCCACTTGAAATAATTATAATCCAATAACTATTAAATTATTAATTATTTATGAATGAGAGTTATTTTAAGAGTGTGACTAGTGAAGTCACCCTTCCTCCTACATTTAAGGAGGTTCTCTATCATTTGAGAGATATAGAAATTTGGAGATATATAGTGAGTTATATCATTGTGAACATAAGGTATTATGGACCATGTGGAAGTAAGGATAAGTATCCCTAGGCTCAATCTATTTATGATAGACTATATTTTGTAATTTTTTAACAAAATGATTCTTTAAGGAGTTTTTGTTAGGATTAAGAAATACTAAGAGGGGGGTGAATCAGTATTACAACATATTAAATCAAACTTCAACCAATTGCAAATAAACCATATCAATGCTGAAATGAAAAGGACATAAACACACAACACATAACTCATAACACCATGATTTTTTTTTGAGGAAACCCTGGCCAAGGGAAAACCCCAGTGGGGATGGTACCCACAACTATGCACTAAAATATTGAATCCTTATTAGGAGATCTAGCCCTATTAGGAGTTGAGTATTACATAGTACATTTCCTTGTTAGAGGAATACAAAACCCTGTTAGGGGTATACAAAAAACCCTTTTAAAGGTGGTGAGCTTACAACTCTTACAATCAAAACTCTATCACAAAAGTGTTCTTCAAGTAGTGAACAATACAAGCATCTACTATGCTTTGAGAGTTCTAGTTATAGCTCTATCAATCTCAGATCTCACATCTACTTGTTAGAAATAGGAAATACTAAGAGAGGGGGAGGGGGGTGAATCAGTATTTCAAAAACTTTTACTTTTTCCCACTTATGGATATAACAGATTACTTTAAAGCATAAGAAACTAAATAGCATACATAACAGTAAATGTAAAGAACTCATAACACATGATATGTTCTCGAGGAAACCCTAGCCAAGGGAAAACCCCAGTGGGGATTGTACCCACAAAGATCCACTAATCAAAAGATATCATGTTAAGGATGTTGACCCTATTAGGAGCCTATTACAATCATATAGTGTATCAGTCCTGGTTAAGGGACTATAGGCCTTGTTAGAAGCCTCAACCCTGTTAGGAGTTGTAGATACAAAACCTGATTACCAGATGAGCTCACTGCCCAAACAAGTAATACGAATGTTTACTGATTATAATATGGTACTGCTTACAACTTCGCATCAACAACTTTCACCGCTATCACAATATACAACTATCACAAGTTACATTTCAAGTATGTTCGGTACATTACAATATTTATACAAGATACAAACATAATATCTTCTTCAGTTAGCTTCCACATCTTTATCCAAGAGTAAACATCTAGGATGTTGTCTCTTTATAATATTAAGTCATTATTTTGACAAGCAAAATAATCCCTTAATTCATTTACTAGTTTTGCCTTCAAAACTGCTTTGTCAGCTTAACTCTGTCATCGGTAAAACAATCATAACTTTGTCTGTACTATCCGTACTCTTTTGAAAAATAAGATGGGGTATCCTTAGACACCATAGAGTCTATGTTCAACTACACAAACTTTGATCATGCTCCAGTGAATGTCACCAAAACAAACTATATCGGGTGCTCTGTCAAAAACATTGTTTCATACTTAGACAATTTTAGTCTGCGATCTTCCAAACTTACTTTCCAGCTTATGCGATCTTCATAGGGAACATATGTTTCCATAATGACAACATCCATGTACATACCTTAGCCAAATTTCTAACAATCTCCCCCTTTGTCATTGGTGGCAACATATGAGAAAATTGGCTAAGTGTACAAGTCAAAATCTCAAAAATTGTATCAAAATTGTGGCCATAGAATATTATCCTTATATCTCCTCAAAATATACACATAATCTATAACACTTCATAATACTCCATAGAACTCCCCCTATGAGTATCCTTCCTTATCATATATAGATAATTTTCTAAGTATCTCTCCCCCTTTGACAACAATGACAAAATAAAGGGTGGAAAGGGATATACAAAATTGTGTCAAAACTTTTACCTTACTATCTTATTGCAAAGCTGGTAGGCTTGCAACACAATCTGCAAAATCTTTCTTCCAAGCCTCAAAATCTTTCTCCCATGCCTTCTTAATTGATTCTGCTACATTGAGTAAAGTACTCAATCTGTATGCTGCAATCTGACAAGCTTGAAGAGATTCAAAGTTGAACTTCTGAAATGATGTCTTAGTAGTAAGACATTCTTCTAGCTGCTCTTCTATTATAGTCAACTTGATTGAGACATGCTCTCTCAAGATGTTTATCTTGATAATTTTCCTGTTCTTCTCATCATTCAAAGTCCTTATCTCATCACATAATTTTCTGATCTTTTTCTCAACTGCACTGATCTTTATGTTTGGGTTGGCCATTGAGTTTATCTCTGTTGCAATTTCATCTTGCTTCTCTTTTATCTTCTTCTCTTCCTCAATTATTATATTTTCAGATTTTGTACACTAAATGTACAAACACTTTCCAGTCTCAAGATGTTTCCTTAAGTTCTTAATGTATCTGTCAAGGCTGCCAATGTCATTTTTGATATTTTGACTTATATTCTGCAACATCTCAGCTTCATAAGCTGCCTAAGCCTTAACCTTAGCAATATCAGTCAAATTAGTGAACTCAACATCAAAAAGAATTTATTACCATCTTTGCTCTTTCAAGTGGGTCTGAATCAAAGACTTTTGTAGATATAACACTTTGTAGCTTCTCAGTCAAATCTTTCAGGCTACCTTCCAAATTCTTAACTTTCTTGTTCTTTCCAATAATTTTGTTCAAAGAAGTGATCAACTCTAATTGATCATTGTCATCAACCTCCTTGCTCAAATCTTCAATCAAAGTTCCTATTCCTTTCTCCTTTCCAGTCTTAGGAGTAAGACTGATGTCTTCTTGTGGTTCAATAGGTGTATGGGCCTTTGTTTCCATTTGTTCTTTTGTTCGTGTAGTCTCTGTTTCAATACTCTTTTCTTGCTCTCCCAAAGCCAAATTGTCAACAATGTTATCTAAAATGTTGAGTACTGCATCATCTGAATCTAAAGTAACTTTTGTTCCTTCAATTTCCATAGATTATGTGCCAATGTTTATAGAAGAAGAGGGAATATCTTCAACTTCAACTACCTCTGCCTATTCTGAACTCTGTCTCTCTATTGGTTCTGCAACTGATTGATCTTTGCTATCTTTTCTTGCTACCAAGTCTGCTAGCACTCTCACAACTGCCTATTTAGTTTTAGTCTTCACTTATTCATACTGACCTCCCATTATTTGTATAGTTCTTCTTTTGGTTCTTAATAGGGTTTCAAGTGGCTTGAGGATCTGTTTAAGGTGGTCATCATCTCTTATGTCATAGAACTGTCTTATCACATTCTCTCTCATTTTGGTATCTTCTTCTTGTGCTCTCATCTTTATGCTCACAAGTCTATTGTACAAATCTTCTGGTATCTTTCCATGAATAGTATCAAATTTCTTGTTTGCTAAAATCATATGTGTAACCATTGCATTCTCTAGATTTAATTTGTCAGAGGATCCATATAAATCATAGTATTTGTTCATCTTGGTAAAGTCTCCATGCTGCAATATGTCTTCATTAACTCTTTATATCCTTGGTTTCCATGATTTCTTCTTTATTGTTACTTCATCATCTTTTATCTCTGCAACTCTTCTAGGTACTTGTGGAATAATTTTTTTTGTCTTTTACCCGGTCCTGAATCACTTGCCTTCATTATTTTGCTTGGTGCTGAAGAAGAGGGTTTCTCTGTCTGACTAATTTCTTGCTCCTTCTCAGGTTCTTCAACCTTTACCTTAACTTGAATGGGTTCTGCACTTGATGCCAAAGGTGGGACTGATAGTATCTCACTTTGCCTTATTGTTTCTGCAGTATTTCTTGCAATATCAAATTCTTGCTCACTCATACCTGATTCTTTTAGAATTTTCTTTATTGTAGTCTCCACTCTCTTCTTTGATTGTTTCTCTTCCTTGAGTGTCTTTACTGAATCAAAGTTTTCATCATATGTTCCAAATCTATTGCTATGAGCATCCACTTTACTTTTCAACAATCTACTAACATATCCTTCTATTTCAACTTTAGAGATTTCATAGCCAAGAGGGTCTATGAATTCATGTCTAGGTTCTACTGCCTCAATGTAAGTGAAATCAGTATCAACCATAAAACATATATCATCTTTGTATTTCTCAACTAGGGATGGAGGAATTCTTGATCTATTTACCACAATGTTCTGAAAAGTTTTCAACACTAACTTTACACTGTCATTAACCTTCTCAATAAGATGTTTCATGTAAACTTTATTGATTCTTTCCATAGTATTCTCACCATCATTCCAATCAATAGTGTAAGGAAATCTTCTTAGTAAGTGGAAGAACATGTAAGTAACCAATGAGGAAAATCTAAAGTGAGTGTATTTAGCTTTCTTTATCTTTTCCAAATTCTCAAACAACTGTATTCTCATAATTTCACACATATCCACAGGCTTCTTCTCCACACACATCAAATAAGCAATGTGTACCATACCTGCTGACATATCATCTTCTCTAGAACTTCCACATAATTTTGTTGTCAAAATATTACATAAGTATCTTACATCATCTTTCTTAATCTTACTAATGACTATACCTCTGCCATTGTATATTGAACCGATGTTATCAATCACAATCTTTCTCATGTTTTTCTCATTCAGTGGAATTGCACCAACTTTTGATAATCCAGTCACATCATGAATTAGGTCTGCAGTTATGTCAATAACTCTATCTTCTAACCCAAATTTACCATTATGTATCCTACTCAAAATGATCTTAGTACACTCCTCATCATCAAATTCATATTTCATAGAGTACTCAATGATTTCATTGTTTTCTAGATGTTCATAACCTTGTTTCACTGACATATCCTTGTTGTACAATTTTTTATATTCACCATTAAAATTACTCTCCCTTAGGGTTTCATATTTGTATCCAAGATAACTTTTAACATTCTCTAAATGAAGAACTCCATCTGGTACAAATGATAAAGCTAAACTAGCATCTCTTTCTGAGGGTTCAATTGGATCTTTCTTAGTTCCGGGTCTATTCTTATCCTTAATGTTGTGAATCAACAACACATCCATGATTATATCTAATTTCTTAAACTGATTCAAGATCTTAGTCGGATAAATACCTTAAATTCACAAAATTAGGGCTTTCGCTTGATCGATGCTTCAAACTTCTGCAAATCACTTCCAAACTTCTTTCTTCACTCTCCAAATCACTTCTAATCGCTTGATAATCACAATAACTTTGATTTCAATCTTTCAATACTTAGCATTTACTCGATCTGACATCGCATTCAATTCTTTTGTCGCTAAAATGCCAAAAAGCTGATTCTGTAAACCTGCAACCATAAATCTTCTTGCGACCTCGCAAAACACAACATTTCTTTTTGCGCACTTAACCATAGCATTAGTATAACATAACAAACCTTCATCTAACTGGGCAAAACTTAACTAATTCAAAATATAATTCTACACTAATTCTAAGTTCCTAAACTGCAGAAATTTACATAATTTAAGTGCTTAAAGAAGGGTTACGTAAAGACTCATTCTTACCATCAGATACATTACCTTCTCGATTACCTTCAGTGCTGAATATAACTTCTTGATCTGTGCCTTTAACAAATTTTACTTCATCTTCATTGCTACAACAACCTTTCTCTTTGTTTCCTACATTTTCATTCCTTCTTGCATAAAGCCGTGTGTCCAATCTTGTTACATATCTGACAAATGATTCCATTGGTTCCATATCTAGGTGTTTGTTGATTGATTTGTGTCCTGCAATTTCTAGCAATATGTCCAATTTTGTTGCATCTGTAACATACTATTCCATTTCCTCTTTTCATGTCTTCAGTTGATCTCTGATCTGCATTGTTAGTATTTCTAGGCATTCTACTATTGTAATTATTCTCAATAAATTTAGATCTTCTACATTCAATAGCTCTATGTCCAAAATCATGACAATTATAACAATATCCATTAAGAGGTTTGAATTGTTTACCTGTACAATCTCTCTTCATATGACCAATAGTATTACAAGAAAAACATCTACCTTTGAATTCTCTTTGCATACCTTTGGATGGTTCATCTTGCTTTGTTGGTTCTTCTTGCTTTGGTGCATCTTCTTGCTTTGGTGATTCTTCTTGCTTAGGCGCATCTTCAGATTTGTTCTCATCTAACTTCTTTTCTTCACTGCTTTCACATACATTCAGATCTGGTTTCTTGCTTTCACTAACTATCTTCAATATGTTAAATCCAAGACCAGTTTTGTCATAGAATGGTTTTCCATAAGATACTTGCTCATTAATCTTTTCACTATTTAAATATAGCCTCTCAAGTTGTTGTTTGGATTGAGTCAATTCACCTTTCACAATCTTGTTGTATTTCTCAAGTTCATCATACTGCAATTTGACTTTATCAAATTCAGATGTTACCTTGCCAAGTTTAGATTTCAGATCTTCATTCTCATTCTTTAAACTTTCATTCTCAGATCTCAGATTGTCATTTCCATCTTTCAAGCTAAGCTTCAGATTTGCTATCTTCAATTCATGTTTAAGGATCACATTTTATTTTTCTAAATCATCACAATCTTCAACAAGAATTTCAGATTCCTTCTCAGATTTCAGATCTTCTATCTTACCTTTCAATTTGTCAATAAGATTCTTTGCATCATCATACTTTCTTTTCAGAGTGTTTCTTTCATCAGTAAGCATATCAATTTGTTCAAGAGCTTCTTCAAGATTCTTTTGTAACTGATCCATATCCATAGAGATCTTACTCAAGCTGCTAGGCTTTCCTTGAATGTTCCTTCTCTGAGTAACTGTGCTCTAATACCAATTGTTAGAAATAGGAAATACTGAGAGGGGGGGGTGAATCAATATTTCACAAACTTTTACTTTTGCCCACTTATGGATATAACAGATTACTTTAAAGCATAAGAAACTAAATAGCATACATAACAGTAAATGTAAAGAACTCATAACACATGATATGTTCTCAAGGAAACCTTGGCCAAGGGAAAACCCAGGTGGGGATGGTACCCACAAAGATCCATTAATCAAAAGATATCTTGTTAAGGATGTTAACCCTATTAGGAGCCTGTTACAATCATATAGTGTATCAGTCCTGGTTAAGGGACTATAGGCCTTGTTAGAAGCCTCAACCCTATTAGGAGTTGTAGATACAAAACCTAATTGCTAGATGAGCTCACTGCCCAAACAAGTAATACAAATGCTTACTAATTACAATATGGTACTGCTTACAACTTCACATCAACAACTTTCACCGCTATCACAAGTTACATTTCAAGTATGTTCAGTACATTACAATATTTATACAAGATACAAACATAATATCTTCTTCAGTCAGCTTCCACATCTTTATCTAAGAGTAAAAATCTAGGATGTCATCTCTTTATAATATTAAGTCATTATTTTGACAAGCAAAATAATCCCTTAATTCATTTACTAGTTTTGCCTTCAAAACTGCTATGTTGGCTTAACTCTATCATCGGTAAAATAATCATAACTTTGTCTGTACTACCCATACTCTTTTGCACACTGAGATGGGGTATCCTTAGACACCATAGAGTCTATGTTCAACTATGAAAACTCTAATCATGCTCCAGTGAACGTCGCCAAAACAAACTGTATCGGGTGCTCTGTCAAAAACATTGTTTCATACTTAGACAATTTTAGTCTGCGATCTTCCATAATTACTTTCCAGCTTATGCGATCTTCATAGGGAACATATGTTGCCATAATGACAACATCCATGTACATACCTCAACCAAATTTCCAACACTACTATCTTCCTTTATTGATATCCCAAATTTGCATCAATTTTTATCTCATAGTTTTCACACTTATCGCTTCCACAAAACACTCTATACTTATATCAATTCTGCCATCCAGTCAGCTCTCAAATACAATACAAAACATAACAATTACTTATACAAATGATAAATATAGAATTGGCGATCCTATATTACCAAAGTTTCAGCAATATACAAATTTTATTTGACTTAGCATGTTACCATACTGTATAGCCTTCCCTTAATCATCGCAAATGTTCACATACCCTGTTTCATTGTTTCTCTATCTTTGCATACCTTCACAACATTGTATCATATTGATATCAATACCAAAAAATGTGTGACTTTAACTGAAGGTCCTACATATCCCATACTATCTTCTTGTAACTTTGCAAGCCATAATACATCATATATCATCTTCGCTGACCAAAATTGTACTGCAGAATACTGTTATTCTAATTTTGTACTTAGTCATTTTCATGAATGTGTCTCCAGTACCTATACTCACTTCACACAATCACTCTAACATAAGTGTTTCCATAAATGAAAATAATTAAGTGATCCATAGTGCTCCCAAACATCACTTGCCAACAATCTCTCCCTTTGGCATTGATGGCAACACTTAGCGAAAAATAACTAAGTGTCAAAACACTATCTTCTGTCTACTTCTCTATATATATATCCTTTCTTCTTTTCTTCTCTCTTATTTATTTATTTATTTATACATTTATTTTATTTCTTCCTTTTTTTATTTACTTCTTTTGTTCTCATTCTCTTTTTCTCATTTTTCTCTTCTCTTCCTCTCCCTTTGACATTAATGGCAAAGATGCGTACAAAACTTCAAAATTTCAAAATCTTAAGCACAAAAGACTTAGTGCTTACTCACCAGATTCAGAATGTCTTGGAAAGAGTCTTCCAAGGTCTTCACTTCATCATCCCATGAATTGATCAAAAGCTCACTAACATGGATTAGTCCATTCAGTTCATAAGATGCAGTCTCTGCTGCCTTCAACTCGGTGGGTACAAAATTTGTCATTGACCCTTCTATCTTCTCCATCTCTATGAGATGAGTTTCAAGAATTGATAGTGTAATCACTAAAAAATGGACAAAGACAATTAAGTACTAAATCAAGGAAAATCAAAGCGAATGAAGGACAAGATTAAAGCAATTGAATTGAATCAAACATTTAGCCAATCAAAATTAAAATCAAGTCTTAATTCAAGATAAATCAAAATTGAGAGAATTTTAATCAAATGAAATCAAATCAAAGTGCAATTAATTCTATTAATTGTATAGTTTTGAATTAAATCAAATTCAACCCATTCAAGGGGTACATGGCTAAATAAATCAATTTAAATCAATTAATAAATCCTAATTTCTCTCAACAACCCAAAAGGGGGGGAAATTCAATCAACCAATAGAATTTGAGGAAAGGCATTCACATGGATCAAGCCAAATTCAATCTCAATCACTCAAAGTGAAAGAGGATCTTGTCCATTCATCTTGTCTACTTGTCCCAAGCTTTGAGGACATAAACTTTGCATTGTCTTCAAAGGGTGGAACCAAAGACTCAACCAAGGTTTAATCATGATCAACTACACCACACCCCCTACCATTGCATAAATCTATAAAATAAAGACCAAAATCCTCATAATTCATAACCACACATCTGATAATTGCATAGAAACTCTTGCATTTTATAGCTAGAAAGGCAGAGCTTAATTAGCATTCAATTTGAATATAATTGTTAGCTTTAGCTTAATCTTTATCATTTCTCATTCTAGGACTGTTATTAATGGTAGCTTGTTGAGAGCTTCTATTAGCACTCTTAGATAGAGAGCCATAGGTTGCTCAATCGATCAATCATTTGCCAAATAGTTTCTATATTATGGTTTATTTAGTTTCTATTTCATTTATTGCTCAATACTAATTCTATGAAGGTACATTTCCTTGTACACAAAATGGCACCCACCATGGGGTAGGATGCTTCACTTTACTAAACACTCAAAATTATTTCATTTTTATCAAATTTGTGCATGTTTAACTCTCGGGTTTTTTAGGAAACAATGCTTTTGAGAGCTAAAACGGTGCTTGTACACAATTAAACAACGCTTTCCAACACTATTTCAGCATTTTCACGATAAATGTGTGTGCCTTTGCACTGATCCATGACGCTTTCAATCTTTCTATTATCTAGCTATCATTCTTAGGACGCCTTTGCACGGATCTATAGCACTTATTCCCCTGAGTGCTTTTGCTAATTTCCTGAGTGCTTTTACTTAAATTTTACCACCTTTGATAGATTCTGCAGTGCCTTTATTAGTTATTTGTGCGCTTTTGAGTTTTACTGACATAGTTGAAACAATGTTGTTAATCAGATTAGCAATGCTTTTAAGTAGTAAAATAATGTTTTTAAGCATTACAGAAGTGCTTTTGCATAAATTGTTTATTTTCACTATCTGACTATGGTAAAATGATTTGTATAACTCTGCAGGATGTGTGATCATAGAAAAGTGAAGAAACTAGAGAGCAGATTCAACCAAGAAGGGAAGGCTTTGACTAAGAAAATCAAGGAGAACTTTGTTCACATCAAATCAGTTCTTGAGGATTCACAAGAGGAGGAAAATCAGGTTTATGAGAATTACCTTAAAGTTGTAGAAGCATATAAAACTAAGTTTGTATCACTTAATTAGATTTTCTCACCTTAATTCAAGTTTTTCTTAAAATTTACAAATAAGGCTTTAGATTCAATTCAAAATTTGCTTCTTCAATTTCATTTTTGGTTTCCTTCATTGTGGCTATTGTTGTTGACTAACTTTGTTGGAGGAAAGCACATTGGAAAGGAACTATAGCCAAGGTAAGATAAAAATGGAAATAATCACTCAAAAATGCCCCTAGCCTATGCTAGCTACAAGGAATAATAAGCCTCAAACTAGTGAATATTTTCCCTTAAATTGTGGCATTGGTGCATTTGAAAATCTAGTGATTACAAAACAACCTATCTTTGTTTGGAAAGCTTAGCATTTAGGCCTATGCTCTTCACTTCTTCTAGTGAATCAAAATGCCAAAGGTGTTGAACTTTTTAATTAAGAAGAGAGGTTGAGGAAATCAAGCACATAAAATCAAAGCCCCTTGTTTGTGGAGGAGAGTAGAAATATTCAAATCCCTATAGTTAGTGGGCTAGTAATTGAACCTTGTTTATTGTGTTTGGGAAATTAAGGAAAAGTTAGGGATATGCTCTTCACCTTTTTGGTGAATCAAATTCCCAAAAACTAATTCTTAACTCCATTTCCTTGCTTTACATGAATATGCTAGAACATTAGTGGGCTCACCTCCCGAGAAATTGCCTTAACGAGGTTGATGAGAGGGACAAACCAAAGTGGGATACACTTTATTTTGCTATGAGAATCCAACCCACTATAAAAAAAATGCATACATCCTTAATGTGGTGTGTGACAAAAGGATTTTAAATTTTTGAACTTCCTCGAGTAGTCCTCACAGATTGCGCAAAACTCTGACATATCGGTGGTGGGAAGCCTCTTAACATACTTGGGGGATGAAATTTTAAGATTCATTTTGAACAGAATCTATATTAAATCCTTGATAAAATAGCAAGACCACATTTTAGAGCCATGTTTACGAACCAATCTTGAGCTAGGTAGGTGCTTGAAGTTTCTTTTTGTGCAAAACCCGTGACAACGTTCTTTCAAATCAAATATTTTGTATTAGTGGGTAAAAAGAAGACAAGTGAATGCATGATTTTTGTGTTTGAAATACATAAACAAGTGAGAGAGATATCCATTGAAAGTTCGTCTTACATTTTTAATCTCTTCAATTTAAAATCAACAATTATCAAATCAAGGATCACTTCAAATCAAACCCTTGTTGGATGTCAGTTTTCATGTGGTCTCGCACATATAGGGTATCTTTACAAGGAGATAGCACTCTTGTTGCAAATGAAGGGCAAAAAGTTGAGTACCAAAGTCCTTTCAAAGGTCCTAATCAAGAGGAAATTTTCCCAAACTTATTTGAAAAAAGACTTGGAGAAATGGATAGAACTCCTCATACCATAATTACCAACAAGGAGGAAATAATCATAACATCAACAATGCCAATCATAATCCCAAAGAAACACTTGAAGAAAAATTTGAGAGAGCATCCCAAGATCAGGAATTCCTAGAGGTCATGGAGAAATTAATAGATAAGGATAGGGAGAAGTTTTTCCTAAACCTAGCTCAAGTGGGAGTAAAGCTTCCCCATGATTTTGATATAGAACAACTTAAGAAAGACCAAGAGCAAGATAACCCCATGAATGCTATGACTAGGAAAATAAAGGCCTTCCAAGAACAAATTGATACCATGAAAAAGGCGACCAAACCTAAGGCCTTTTCTATTGAAGCTTTGTGTCCTTTCCCATTTGACAAAAGCTTAGTTATGGCACCTTTTCCCTTTAATACCAGTTTTCCTAAGTATGACAAATATATGGGTAAAATAGACCCACAGGATCATCTAAGGGAGTTTTGTGCCTTAAGCATTGAGTTCATGCACAATGATACATACCTAATGAGACTCTTCCCTAGGAGCTTAGGAGGCCCTGCCATGGAGTGGTTTTCAAAATTACCCCAAGGAATAAAGACCTTCGAGGAGGTGGCCTCCAAGTTTGTGACCCACTATTATTATAACATTGAGCACAAAATCATGATGCTCAAGTTGTGTGATACCAAACAGAAAGATGGATAATCCTCCTTAGGATTCCTACAAAGGTGGAGGACCATTTTCGCAAGGTATCCATGAAGTATCCTTGAGAAAGAGAAGATGGAAATCTTCACAAACAATTTGACCACAGAAATGAATTATAGATTACAACTCTAATGTCCCCCAACATTTGAAAAACTTATCAAAAATTGGATCACGATTGAGGATGTATTGGTCAAGAGAGGTGAAATAAAATTATTTAGAGATAACAAATCTAATAACACCAACAAAAAAAAAAACAATAATTATGTGCCCAAATATGTCAATAATCAAGGGTCCAATAATTACAATGATAAATCTAAGTCATGGATAAAGAATAACAACAAAAACCTTGTGAATGATGGAGTTGTGGAGGCACACAACTTGAAGGCAACCCCTTTCACCTTACCATATGGAGCTAATTCTTCAAATAATATTAATCAATCAAACAAAGCTCCATTTAATCCCAATAATTCCAATAACAATTCCAACAATTCTAAAAATAATGCCAATAATCCTTATAATAATGCTAATGGGAATAAACCCAAATCCTTTTACTCCACTTATAACAAAAGAAAATTCACCTATCTAGGTGAACCTTTGGAGAATGCATTAAGGACCTTGGTTGCCAACAAAATCATCACATTACCCGATGTGAGAGATTATGAATGTCAAGTTAAACCTAATTGGTG
This sequence comes from Chamaecyparis obtusa, assembly GCA_027943335.1. Classification (NCBI taxonomy): domain Eukaryota; kingdom Viridiplantae; phylum Streptophyta; class Pinopsida; order Cupressales; family Cupressaceae; genus Chamaecyparis; species Chamaecyparis obtusa. The sequence goes on from BSBK01003654.1 coordinate 22,606, forward strand.
GAACGACTCTCATCATTGTAAATATCAAAGAAATAGAGGTCATCCAACCAATAAATGCATGAGATTAAAATACTTAGTGCAAGATTTAATAGATAATGGAACTATCAAAATTGAAGGACCTCAAAACAATGAGGATCACACGGCCTTCAAAAATCCATTTTTGAGCCATCAAAAGGGTGAGTCATCTAATGCTAATCAAAGTAAAAAAATCTAGGCAATGAGAAAGTGAACTTTGCTCATACTTATGATAACACGATAAATACTCTAAGAGAAGAGGATAATACCATAAATGATGTCATAGTAAAGAACAATTTAAGAGAAGCATCATAAAATGTTGTCACTAGGGGGCAAGCATAAAAAATTATTCTACCTACCAATGCTCCTAAAATTGTGTTATCAAACCAAGCTTCAACCTCATCATCAAAACAATACAACTTGGTTGATCAACTACAAAGAACTCCCGGTCAAATCTCTATTCTTGAGTTACTCAAATTGTCACCAATTCATAAAGACATTTTGGAGAAATCCTTATTGGAAACTAATGTGCCTCTAAATGTGGAGGTAGACAAATTCCAAAATATGGTGGGACACCTCATTGCACCTCATTGCTTATCATTTTTTGAGCAAGATGACATGTCCCTTAATCATCCTCAAAATCTTCCTTTGCACATAGAATTCTTGATCCACAAGAATAGGGTGAAAAGAGTCCTTATAGATGGAGGAGCCGGCCTAAACATTTGTACCCTTAGCCTAGTGAAGGCCCTAGGATTTTTTGAGGAGGCTATTGACCCTAAGAAAAAGATAACCATTAAAGCCTACGATGATGAAGAAAGAGCTTCAAAAGGAGTCATAGTGTTACCCATAAGAGTTGGTCCCATGCAAAAAGAGACCATATGCCAAGTGTTAGATCTAAAGTTGACTTACAATATCTTGTTAGGAAGGTTGTGGATTCACAAGATGCAAGTTGTTCCTTCTACATATCATCAATGCCTAAAATTTCCTTATCTAGGGCAGGAGATAATGGTAAGTGGGGACCTAAACCCTTTCCAATATTGTAACAACATCAAGCCTATCAATGACTCTTTAGTCCCACATAATGCAGAAGGGTCTATACCTAATCAAATGGAGCAAGGGAAAAGTTCTAAAGACGTCCCATTATTGAAGGGAAAAGAAAAGATGGAAGAGGAAATTGTTATTGAAGACACACCAAAACTCACTAACCTAACTACATCAATTAAAGGAAAAGAGAAGGTTAGTGAGGATAATATTATTAAAGAATCAAAAGAAGACCATACCAAATCTATCCAAGTGTACACCAAAGAGGTTCATTATAAAAAAATGGACCAAATGATGAATAATTTTGATAAGCAATGCAAGATCAAGCAAAAAGGCATAGGAGAATACTCCTTATCTATGATGGACTTACCCTTATCAACCAAGTCCTATGGAAGACCCTCAAATCTACCCCATAGATATAATGATAATTTTGTGAGGGAAAGTACATCATCTACCATGGATGAAGAAGACAATGAGATCCTAAACTGGTTATATAAAGATAAAGAATCAAGTGCATGTGTCAAACATATTCAAAATATAACCATTCTCACACATCAATATGGGAAAGGGTTTCAAATCATGAAAAAGATGGGGTACAAAGGTCAAGGACCTTTGGGCACAAATAATGAAGGGCTCATTGAACCCATAGAAGCAACATGGTAATATACCAAGGAGAAAACATGATTAGGGTATCTTGAAGAAGGATACACTCAAAAACATTATCCCAAACTCCATGGTCAAATATTGCAATTAGAATCTCATAGTGATGAAGATTTGAATGAGTGGGAATGGGAGACGTTATCTGATGAGTCATGCCATGATAAGGGTATTGATGTTATTCATACCTATACTTCTACCAAGGATAAAGGACCAATAACATAATCAAGTTCAAATCAAGCATCTAGTTCAAACCAAGGGGTTCTAAATGATGTGCCAAGTATAGAAATAGAGATAAATCAATGGATAGGTGAACCCTACATACCTTCATGGAGACCTACTATGGAGGAATCAAACGTTAGGTTTAATCCACATGAATTTTATCCAACAAAAATCATAGAGGATTCTAGTGAGGAGGACTTTGATCCTACTTCTTTAGAACATTTAGAAGAGGCCCATGTTATAGACTTGCACAATACAATGTATGAACCATCTAATGAAGTATTAGCCTTAAACCCCATTGAAACAAACCCAAGTATTGACACATTAAATATCATACACCCAAAATTAATTGAATGGAATTCCATTGAACCAACTACCCTTCCAATCTTCTTGAATGACAACGTGGTGTCCCAATACCTTAACGTAGTTGAACCCTCTTCTATCATGGAATATCAAGAAGAATTGATCAAGGGGAGCATCCAAACTTTCAATCCGAGAAAAATTGAAAAAAACAAAAAAAATAATAAAAAAGGAAAAGAATCAAGTGTTGAAAACCACGTTGTGGCAACATTAGATCAAGAAGATAAAAATAAAGGATGTTTCCAAAGGTGAAAACCCAACTGAGGCACCTAAGGAAGGGATTTTGGATGCTCTACCAGAACACTATGAAGAAAGATCTTCAATCTTAATTGAGCCCATAGAAAAGATAAATATTGGGTCAGAAACTAAGTCGAAGATCATCCACCTAGCGGCATCCCTATCTAGCGAAGAAAGAATAGAATTCATCAAGTTCTTTGAGGAAAAACAAATTAAATTTGCATGGTCATATGATTATATGCTGGGATTAGATCCAAATCTAATAATGCATCATCTAAATATCAAGGAAGGAGCCAAACCTGTTAAGCAAAAGTTAAGGAAGATGCATCCACATATAGCACTACTTGTCAAAGTGGAATTAGAAAAATTATTTAAAGTGGGATTTATAAGGGCCATTGATTATGCACAATGGATCTCAAATATAGTGCCAATATCAAAAGTAGATAAATCCATCAGAATCTACATGGATTTTAGAGACTTAAACTTGGCATGTCCTAACGATGACTTCCCACTTCCAAGTATAGATGCCATTGTGGAACTAACATTAGGACACTCTATGTTTTCACTCATGGATGGATTTAGTGGATATAATCAAATAAAGATAGCACTAGAAGACCAAGATAAGACATCTTTTACATGTGCATGGGGTACTTTTTGCTGGAATGTCATGCCTTTTGGTTTGAAGAATGCCGGAGTGATCTATCGACGAGCGATGACCACAATATTTCATGATATGATGCATAAGTTCATGGAGGACTATGTAGATGACATATTAGCCAAATCTCACTCAAGAAAAGAGCATTTACCAATTCTGGTGATTTTTTTTGAAAGATTAGAGCAATTCAAAGTAAGGCTTAATTCAAAAAAATGTGCATTTAGAGTCCAATCCGGCAAACTACTAGCTACATAGTATCTGCAAAGGGAATAGAGGTGGATCCCGCTAAAGTTAAGGCCATTATGGAAATGGAAGCACCTGAAAATATTAGTCAAATGAGATCTCTACAAGGAAGGATACAATCCATCAGGAGATTTATCTCCCAATTAGCTGAAAAATGCCATAATTTCACCCAACTTCTGCACAAAGATACAATCTTCAAATGGGATGAAAAGTGTGAAGAAGCCTTTAATCTATTGAAGAAATACCTCATGAACCCACCAATCTTGATGTCACCTATCATAGGCAAGCCCTTAATCCTATATATTTCAGCAATGGAGAATTCATTAAGGGCACTTTTAGCACAAGAAGATGAAACAGGCAAAGAAAAGGCAATTTACTACATAAGTAGGACACTAGTCAAATACGAGCTGAACTATACATTCATGGAAAGGGCATGCTTGGCTGTGGTTTTTGCTTCACAAAAATTATGCCATTATATGCTAGCCCACAAGATAAGGCTCATTGCCAAAATTGGTCCTTTGAAGTATCTACTTAGTAAAACAACATTAAATGGAAGGCTAGCAAAGTGGGTTATGGTGTTAAGTGAATTTGACATTGAATATGTTGATAGAAAATCAATCAAAGGGAAAGTCATTGCTGACCAATTAGAAAAATCACCACTTCAAGATGATCATCCCATCCAAGTGGAATTCCAAGATTCAGAGATTGTGAATGTTGAGGCAAAGACATGGCAACTATATTTTGATGGTTCATACACTCAACATGGGTCAGGAGCAAGCATACTTCTAATCACTCCTCAAGGATCTACTATTCCTAAGTCCTATAAATTTTTATTTCCATTCACCAATAATATAGAAGAATATGAAGCCTTGGTCATTGGAATCAAGTTGGCACTAGAATGGAAAGTGACAGAACTAAAAGTTTATGGAGATTCACAATTAGTCATTAACCAAGTTAATGAAGAATATCAAACAAAAGATGACAAATTGGTACCCTATAAAAACATGGTGGAAAGTCTTAAGAAGTACTTCATTCTTATTACATTCGAGCAAGTTCCAAGAGAAAAGAACAAAGCAACAGATGCAATGGAAACTTTGGCTTCACTTCTACAAATGCTTGATCAGAGCGCTAGATATGAATTCCTGGTAGAAGAAGTGGACCAACCCGCGTTTGACCCTACCCACCCTTATACCATTTTCTTGCTAACTACACACAAATCACCTTGGTATAGACCTATTTACACTTAAAAGATCAAATTATTCTCATAGACCAAACCATGAATCAAAAGAAAAGCTTCATTCGCCAAGCCACCCGATATACTATAATTTCTGAAACATTGTATCGCAAGAGTTTAGACAGAATGCTCCTTAGATGTCTAGAAGAAGAGGAATCAAACGTAACCTTATGAGAAATCCACAAAGGAATTTTTGGATCACACTCGAACTGATTAACCCTAGCTAAGAAACTTCTTAGGATAGGATATTTTTGACCTACGATGGAGAAAGACGCTTGTAACGTTACCACAACTTGTAGAAAGTGTCAATTCCATGGAAACTTGATACATGTGCCCACACAAGAGCTTCATTTGATGACAACACCTTGGTCATTCTATCAATGGGGTCTAGATTTAATAGGCATGATTTATCCACCATCCTCGAATGGTCATAAATTCATCATCACAACAACAAAATACTTTACCAAGTGGGTGGAATTTGTACCCTTATCAATTGCAATGGGAAAGCAGATATCTTTGTTTATCCTAAATCACATCATTTGTAGATATAGCATACCTCATGCTATCATAACGGATAATGAAAAGCATTTCAAAAATAAAGACCTAAAGGAATTATGCACAAATTTTCACATGATTCATCATTCTTCATCCATCTATTACTCTCAAGGTAATGGACAAGCCAAGGCAACAAATAAAAACATCTTGAAAATATTGAAGAGAATGGTGGATAATTCAGGTAGAGATTGGCACATCAGAATAAACTCGACCTTATGGGCTTATAGAACAAGCATAAGAATGCCAATTGGAGCTACACCTTTTTCCTTAGTCTTTGGAATAGAAGCAGTTTTGCCTTTGGAGGTAGAACTTCCATCCTTAAGGGTATCTCTTCATGATTTGATAAGTGAGGAAGACTATAGAGTTGCTAGGCTACAAGAACTATAACTCCTAGATGAGAAATAGAAGAAATTATTTGATCATTTGAAGGTATACCAAAATAGAATGTCAAGGACTTATAACAAGCACATCAATTCAAGAACATTTCAAATAGGTGACCTAGTTTTGTGAGAGAATCCCCAAAGTCAAGTAGAAAGAGAAAAGAAAGGAAAATGGGAAGCAAACTAGTTAGGATCTTTTATCATTACTTCTTATTTTGGGACCGGCACATACAAATTAGTAGATTGTCATGGAGAAGAGCTGCAAGAACCTATTAATAGCATACATTTAAAGAGGTTCTATATATGAGGTAGATGAAAGAGTATAAAGAGTATCTGATGGAGAGCATCATATTTATTGTACATAGTCAAAAGAGATCTTGAAAATACCAAAAACATTTGAAAAGCAGAAAAGGACAAACAAATTTATTGATATATGATCCTCAAAAAGATGTTATCTTGGTGAAAACCTAGCAAATAGGCACCTCGATGATATGAACAAAAAAAATCAATAAAAAAAAAAAATACAAAAAAAGAGAAAAAGAGAAAAAGTGCCTTGGTGAAAACCTAGCAAATAGGCACCTTGGTAGCAAAAAAAGAGAAAAGCTTTAAAAATAGAAAAAAGAGCAAGATCTATTCAATCAGTGAAAACCTGGTAAATAGGCGACATTGAAAGTCCAAGTTAGTCACATGCCTAGAAGGTCACCTTGTAAATATTGCATTCACCAGCATTTGTATATATTGCATAATAAAACCCCACAGTTGCATTTGCAAGTACCTTAAGATTTTGATCACCTAATCTGCAAATTGTCCTAAGTCCCACAAATAAAATTATCTCAAACTGGGGGCAATCTACTCAAAAGGAGAAATGATTCATCAAAAGCAAGCTTTATTCAATCATGGAATCAATTCATCAAATTCAAAAGAGGAACACTTAATCAAATCTACATTCTAATCCAATTTGAGCCAAACACAAAATTTGATCCAAGATCTTACATGACCTTATCTTTATCAGGATTAAAATATGAAATGGATGGAACTACACTTGAAATAAGGATTTGAAAAACATTGCAAGAAATTTTTCTAAGTGTTGACTAGATTGATGAAATCATGTCTTTCCAGTGAATCGATGAAAGTTTTAGACTAGACAAGCTATGATGAAAGGATGATATTTTTGTTGATTTATGAATGACTGTCTTAAAATCAAATTTTTAAATCATGTAGTATTTGTCTAAGGATGTGATCATCAAAGAATCATCGGGGACTGGTATATAGGATAAAACTGAGATTTCTGCTTGTTTACGCAAAAGGATACCTTGGCTATTTTGATCTTCAATATCATAATACCAAAATCCACTTGCAACATAGAATTTGACAAAATTGGTATTCACACTCTCATGATTGGCTTCAATCAGTGATAGTCGTACCGAAGAGAGAAAGGAAAGCAAAGAAAGATGTGCAAAAAGTATTCATATAATCATAGTTGAACTAGTGATGGTTGTACTAAGACAGGATCCCAAAAAATGCTCAATGATGTTATAAGCTCCAAATTTTGAATAATGACAGTTAGTTGCATACATCTTAGATTAAGTGCATTGTATATTGATTTACCTTTCTTAGCTTAATTTGCAAGAGGAAAAGACAAAGGGGGTGTACTCAAATAAAAAATCAAAGGATTATCAAAAATAACTATATTAGATTGAGTGTGTTGGAAATAAAAAACAAAGTGCATTTCATTAGTTCACTTGCATCGATTAAGGTCATTTTTAAGCTGCATTAAGTCGTCTTCATTAAACATTGCATTCATTTAAATGTGTCCAACATTTGAATCATTAAGTTCATTGCATTAGATTGCATATATCATTAAGTTACATTATCATTAGATGGCATCCATTTAGATTGCATTAAGTTCATTATTATCATTAGATTGCATTCATCTCATTTAAGGTGCATTCTTAAATATCAATTCATTAAGTGCATTGCATTAAGTAGTAATCATTCTTTTCATACATTAGGATCATTCAACATTAAATACATATCATCCATGGTAGTATCATTCAACCATATTCATGCATATATCATTAATCATTAAAATCTCATGATCATTGCATCATTACATCGATCCATCACATTTGCATATCAAAAGAAAGACATCCATTAGATCAAATATTCATTATCCATCTAACATCCTACATGTATTCATTGCATACACACAGTATCATTAATCATTAAATTAACATTACATTCATCTATTCTATTTCATACATAAGACAATCATTTAAAGCATCATTAGAACATATGCATACATTTGGAAAATTACATTCTGAAAAGCATAAAACAAAGCATATAGGAGATAGAGTCATATAGATTTGCATATCATGCAAATACCTGAAAAAGAGATCCAACACATAATGACATCATATATAGTGAAATCTATCAAAGAGAGTATCAGAGTCCATGGTACCATCATCATGAAATCAACAAGATATCAAAGTCTAATTGAGTGATCATAAAAGCAATATTCAAATATCAATGTCCATCAAACTATCAGAGTATCAACATAAGAAACATCAACTCATATAAATCATAGATATCTCAAAAAAATGAATCACCAGCACCATTGGTACCATCAGGACCATCGGGACCATCAGGACTAGGAGCACTATCTGGAGGCTGACTAGAACTAGTCTATAAACCATGCTAACTCATAGTAGCCATGAAAGTCTGCATCATCGAGCTCAACTGAGAAACCTGCTACTGCACTACTAAAATCTAAGTCTGCAGGGATGCAACATATGATACTGAGGCAGGAGTCTGTGTTGCAGAAGACTGTGGAGGAGGAACAGAAGAAGATGGCCTCGAAGAAGATGGATCACCCAAAGATGGAATGAAATTAGAAGATGATGGATGTGAAGAAGATGAAGGCATCGAAGCAGAAACATGTGCATAAGATGAGGTAGTCTATGGAACAACCAGAGGAATAACCTTCTGAGCAGGAGTACCTTGTGCCTGATCAAGTAACACCTGTGCAATATCTACATCAACATCCCTCTGACGCCTGACTCTAGGTCTATCTGTTGGATCCCTGGCAACATGATGTAATACTCTATCAACCAGATGACCCCTCACCTGATCATTACCCCTAGGAGGAATAGGAGCAGCAACAATCACTGACATACAAACTCTACCTGCTCTAGCCCCTTGATGATCCCATCATCCATGTCATCCCCTGATCCTACCAACACTACCACCATCTCCGCCATCATCCCCATCATCACCACTAGCATCATCTCTCGCACCACCATCATCTCCATCTACTAACTCCTCAATGGTAGGAAATCTCTCTACAGGATTGGTAAATCTAGGGAAAGGATAACGCAAGAGCCAAGCACCATAATCATTAGTAATACCCGCATCCATCACATGTGATCTAGGAGACTAAGGATGATACCCAATCTCTCATATCTCCCACACAACTATCCTATAATCTACACATGGGCCCCATAATGATCTCTCAGCCTGTGCACGAGCATAAATGGCTACTCCCTGTGGCATATCTTGAGTACATCCATACTGACAGAATACTCATCAAAAGTAGAATCTCTCAATAGTATAATTGGAATGCTTGATCATCCATCAGGGGTAGAACAAGTAAGGAAGCTCACCATCATCCTCTGGCCAAGCCTCGCAACCAAGATATGGCCTCCATACAACAATGTCTGTGTCATCAAGGACCCGTCACCAGTAATCCAATTTACCCATATGGGTCTGGATAATAATACCACCGTACATCCAAGAAAATGGCCAACCTGCCTGATGATCTCACACAGTAATAGGATGTGTCACTGGGATATGCTCCCAAGTCCACAGCTGAAGAAGGATCGCACCTACAATAAGTGTAGTAGAATGTCTATAGACCACTTCATGCAACTCATGATATAACTAGGCCAGAACACAAGAACCCCAGTCAAAGAGATGAGGATGTGCCATTAGATCCTCGAGAATGGGACCCAACCGACAACAAACCCATGCAGCATCTGTCAGGAAGAAGGAAGCCTCCAATCAAAGTACCCAGAATAGTAGGCACTACAGGAAAGGAAATGAACTAAGCCCACTAGATGTGCACATCACCAATAGTACGATCACCAAATACTTGTCGACATGCTGCTCCATTATACAAAGAGTTGTAATAAACTAGCTCACCAAGAGTAGGTAAGTGGAGGATCTGATAAACATCCTTAGGAGTAATAGTCATCTCCCCTAATGGAAAAAGAAAGGTATTAGGGTCTGAGTGCCAATGCTCAGCCATAGCAGTGAGAAGACCTCGATTCACTCACATTAGAATTGAAATCAATTATTGTTGGATCATTCAAAGTCAATCAAAAAATTTCAAAATATCAAACCATAATCAGTTTTCATGTTTCTACTCAGATAGAACAGAAAATTTATCATCACCCACCATCAGAATCTAGATTGACAAGAAATATTCAAATGATAACTAACTCATACTAACATATTACAACTTGCTAAAGACATCAAATTTGGGAACTTAACCTATCAACTGATCGATGACGTTGGAAGAAATCGCAAAGTGGACTTAATCAAATTGAAAGTATTTTTTTTACTGAGTGAAAGCGCTCTTTCAGGTTTCAAAAGTGCACAAATGTAAAAGAACTAATTTATATATGTGAAAGCGTTACTTAATGGATTAAAGTGGAAAAATAGGCAAAAGTGCCCAAAGAATTCAAAAGTGCTATTAAAAGTATCAGAAGCGTTGTTTAAAATGGTAAAAGCAAAAATAAGAGGGAAAAGCACTCTTTAACAAGGTAAAAGCAGTTTAGGGCCAAAACCTAGCGAGCAAAAGTGCACAATCGAAACACAGAAGCACACCTTAAAATTACATAAGTGCAACTTGGAGGGTGAAAGCGTTGTTTAATTAGGCAAAAGCGCTATTTGGATTGAAAAAGAGAAAAAAAAAGAGGGTATTTACAGGAAAAATCTAAAAAACTAGAAATTAAATGCAAAAATTGACAAAACAAGAAAGTATAGACACTCATTGGAGGTCTAGAGCCAGGTAGACACTGATATCAATGACATCGCTCAAATCTATGCTCGCGGATGGGGACAGACATTGTGAAAGGTAGAAGAAGTCAAAGAGGAAAAAGTGAAAAGTGAAAGTGGAAATGAATAGTGAAAAATGAATTTTGACCCCTTTATATAGCCTTTTGACCTAAAAAAGGGTATCTATGACCTAAAAAGGGAATCTTTCATCAGAATTGACCCAGGGACTTAAATTTTTCATCAAATCAACCTAAACAGGGGCATTCGTGATCAAACAGATGTAAAATCAATATCAGAAATAAAAATAAAAATTCATTAAAAATTGAACTAAATCAACGTGATTTAACCAAGAACATCAAAATATTCAATCATTAATCAAATTTTATTTCATTTTTGAGGGGGCATACCATCGGATAATAATCAACATCAACAAGATCATCATCGACAATCAAGAGACCGATCATCAAATCAAAGCAAAAGCTTTTATTAGAAATTTTTTTGTAAATCAATCAATTGGGGAATTACATCAGAATCAATCATCAAATTAAAATTTTACATCAGAATCTTACATCATATCAAGGATCCATCACCAAAAACAATCATCAGAATGACCATCAGAGTATTACATCAATTGAAGGAACATCATCAGAACTGCATCAATCTCATATCAGATATCAAGGATTGGCCATTGAAAGACATCAAACAAACATCAAAGATCGACCATCGACAGAATCATGACCTTTTCATCAGCAAGATATAGTATTCTTTGAATCAACATGCTTCACATGTCAACTCAAAGAGGGGCATTTGTAATCACTGAAAAATGGACAAAGACAATTAAGTACTAAATCAAGGTGAATCAAAGCGAATCAAGGACAAGATCAAAGCAATTGAATTGAATCAAACATTTAGCCAATCAAAATTAAAATCAAGTCTTAATTCAAGATAAATCAAAATTGAGAGCATTTTAATCAAATGAAATCAAATGAAAGTGCAATTAATTCTATTAATTGTATAGTTTTGAATTAAATCAAAAGCAACTCATTCAAGGGGTACATGGCTAAATAAATCAATTTAAATCAATTAATAAATCCTAATTTCTCTCAACAACTCAAAAGGGGAGGAAATTCAATCAACCAATAGGATTTGAGGAAAGGCATTCACATGGATCAAGCCAAATTCAATCTCAATCACTCAAAGTAAAAGAGAATCTTGTCCATTCATCTTGTCTACTTGTCCCAAGCTTTGAGGACAAAAAATTTGCATTGTCTTCAAAGGGTGGAACCAATGACTCAACCAAGGCTTAATCATGATCAACTACACCACACCCCCTACCATTGCATAAATCTATAAAAGGAAGACCAAAATCCTCATAATTCATAACCACACATCTAAGAATTGCATAGAACCTCTTGCATTTTATAGCTAGAAAGGCATTATAAGAGCTTAATTAGCATTCAATTTGAATATAATTGTTAGCTTTAGCTTAATCTTTATCATTTCTCATTCTAGGACTGTCATTAATGGTATCTTGTTGAGAGATTCTATTAACACTCTTAGATAGAGAGCCATAAGATGGTCAATTGATCATTCATTTGCTAAATAGTTGCTATATTGTGGTTTATTTAGTTTCTATTTTATTTATTGCTCAATACTAATTCTATGAAGGTACATTTTCTTGTACACAAATAGCTTAGGAGTTATTAGACTCTTTATCAAAACAAATATTTCCACTAATCTCCCTTTCTCTGTATTAAAAGTACTTATCTTATCCAAAATCTTGGATGTCTGCTTGTCCATTTCCACCACAGTTTGTGAAGAGGTTTCACAACTGTCTATTAAGCTATCTAATGTAGCCCTGTCCTTGGCTATGATATCTTTAATATTCTTAACATGTCTAATAGGATTTATGTAGTATTTGTATACCTTTCTTCTGTGTGCCACACAACTTTCAGCTTTGATTGTAGTTGATTTCAGAATGCCCAAGTCCCATGAGATGAAATGACAAACTTCCTTCAACTTCTTTTCTAAGAATCTCTTTTTAGCCTTATCCTCTGCGATCTTCAACAGTGACTCAAAATGACTGTCAAAGTTGTCCAATGTCAAGTTCAAGTTCTCTACATCATCCTTTCCTTGAAAATTAAGAGGTGTAGGGAGTATTTTATTTACAGTCTCTACTACCCTAAAAATCACTTTTACCTTTTTATCCCCCTTTTGTCTTGACCTTTCCTTTGCCTTAGCAAATGCCATGAAGGATAACCTCATCAGATCATCCTCATCCATGATTTCTACATTTGTGCTCACTCGTTTGGCCATACTTGCCAAAAATAGGGTGGAGGAGGTATTTGGTTCTTGTTTAAGTTCAGTTCTTACCTCTTCTTCTTCTACTGTTGTCTCTTCTTCCTGCTTTTCCTCCTGCTATTTCTCCTTCTCTTGTTCTTTCTTTTCCTATTTTTCTTCTTTATGTTCTTCTTCTTTTTGTCCTTCCTCTTCTATTGTCATCGCACTATCCATATTGTCTTGAAATGGATCATTTGCATCAAGTGAAGTGTCTAATGATATAGGCATACCATAAATGAAGAAGTCTGGTTGCATGTCAACTTCACTTGCTTGTTCACTCACTTCAGCTTTCCTAGAGCTTTCTCCCAATCCTAAAGGTGTAGGCTTGGTAGCCTTGGGAAGTGAAGTCTTCTTAGGAATATCACACATAAGAATTTTGTCCAATGCCTTTTGTGTGTCCTTTATAACCTCATCATACTTCCTTGCCATTATCTTCACAAGTCTAGCCTTTGTTCTCAATAGAGTTTTCAACTCTTTAATGATTCTCTCCCTCTCTTGTATGGAGACTACACGTAACATGTCTTCAATAGCATTATTTCTTATAGACTCATCCTTAGAATGTGCTAGTTGTTTTCTTATTTCCAGCTTTCTATACAAGTCCTTAGGAATACTTCCTTCTATTTCTAGTAAATTCTTCTTGAAAACTAACAAGTACTCAGTTATTGTATCCTCAATTACTGCTTGATTATCTGAATCATACCTTTCATAGTATCTATTTACTATCTTTAGATTTCCATCTCTTATTACTCTCTTTTGCAATATCTGAATATCTAGCTTCCACAAATCTTGTGGCCTCTTCTTTTTGTTCTTTCTTCTCAATCACCTTGTCCTCTTTCTTCTTTGTTTCTACTTATACCTTTTGTTTCTTTGGGCTGCTTGGTTTATTAGATCTTGTAGATCTCCTAGGTGTTCTCGTAGGTGCAACCTCTTGTGCTATCTTCTCATGTGTAGTTGATAAATCAATTATATCAAGAGTAGGACTTACTGTCTTTTCAGCTACAGAAGGAGGAGGTGCCTCAATTTCCAAGCTAGATGATCCTTCTGTCATCTTTGTCCTTACTTCTCTCAGCTGCTCCTTTGTAATTCCTACCTTCACATCAATGTAATCAACTATTTTCTCAATCTTTCTTTTCCTTGTTCCCTTGTCCTGTTCCTCTCTAACTTTTGCTGACTTCTCCAAGTTAGTTCCCCATCTTTCTTCAGATGTGTCTATCTCAGCTGCTAATACATGTTCAACTCGCATTGTGAGAACCTCAAAATTGACCTCATACTGCATAGGGTAGCACAATTTCTTTCTAGGTTCAATTGCCTCAAAGCATACATAGTCAGTTTCAACCATGAAATAGATTGTGTCTTCGTATTTCTCAACTATCTCCTTAGGTATCCTATACCTTTCCTTCATTTGCCTTTGAAGAATTTTGGTCATTGCAAATAGTTCACCATCTACCCAATTTTTATCTTGTCTTTGGTAGCTTTCTGAGATTTGTATACCAGTAGGTACACTGTCCTTCCATGTCATAGGGTGCACTCTAGGAAATTTGTGCTCAGTGTGGATGTACATGTGGACCAGAAGTGAACCAAACCTAAATGCCTTTGACTTATCATTCTTGATTATCTTCACATTTTCCAAGAATTGTTGTCCAAGGATTTCACATAAGTTATATTTTGTGTTTTCCTTCACCATTCTGTAGGCCATCATAATTACTCCTACTGACACAGATTTGGATCTTCTATTGTAGTACAACTTATATCCAAGTAGTATTGCTACCAATCTCACATCTTGTTGAAATATGTCATTCACAGTCATCGCTCTCTTATCCCATTTAGAATGTGTTAGGGTTTCTGCTTGTTTCCTTATATTTTTCTCTGCTACTAGGAGGGATCCACTATTGTCCAATCCAATTATCTCATGAATCAACTAGCTACATATCTTAATAGGTTGTTCTCCTATCCAAATGAATTAGTCATGGATTCTACTTATAATGATCTTGAGCCATTCAGTTTTGTAGAACTCATTAAGGTGCGTTAGGTTAATGATAGATTGATATTCTAGATGTTTGAACTCTTCTTTCATTTTACCATTAGATTCTATCATCTCTCCTAATTCCTTATAGATCTCAGCATCTCCTATAGTCTCATACTTGCAGTGAATAAAAGCCCTAATATCTTCAACGTGCAACACATCATAAGGGGTTTGTGAAAATGCTCCTTTCAGATCATTCTCACAAGACTTAAACGGGTTATACCTTGGTATATCAACAACATCAAATATCACACCTATGCATCCATAGCTTCTTGAAGAGTATAAAATCTAAATACCTTTAATACGTTGAAATCTGAAACTTTTGCTTCAAATGATCATGTGATGTATCTACTAGATGGTTGTAGTGCTTCTTAACTCTGTTCTCCTTGGTCGCTGCTAATCAAATGGTGCATAAATGATATGATTCAAGGTGTTTTATATATCACAAGGTGAGTGAATGCATTAATCATAGGTAGCTCAACTTCACACATTGTCCACTCAAACATAATTTTGCGATCATAAGATATGAATCTCCAAGTGTTGCGATCACAAACATAACTCCATAGTGTCTTTACACACCATATCTAATCTCGCATGAGCTTATTTTGCATAATCAGGGGCTAGATAATTTCTGTTGTCTGCATCCAATGCTCCCCCTAAGGCCATGTGGCCTTCTAGGTTGATGTAGCAATGTAATCATCATGCAAAGACACAATAGTATCTATTGTATCTCCCTAAACCAATGCCTTGTTGAACTATTTTACCTTCCATATCTGCTCATCATCTTCATTTGCTAGTTTCTTGAAATGATTCTTAAACTCATCGATGTACTCATTAAGACTTTTACCACTGTCACCAATATTCTTCTTTATAACTACAGGTGGTGGTCCTTTTCTATTGTTTGTTCCATTATAACTGTAAAACTTCTCTATGTGTCCTAAGTTGTTGTATTTGAAACATGTAGGTGGTCTTTTAATCTGATTAACCTGCAACTTACAATACCTTGTTTTATGCCCAAGGTTATTGCATTTGTAGCATGTGATCTTGGCTGTTGATTCCTCTCTGATGCAATCTTATTTGATCCTTGACTGATTAGGTTTTCTACATTTTGTTTTCTTATGTCCATATGCATAACAATTATAACAATAATTGGTAAAGGGTTTGAAAGTACCTTTACTTCTGCAATCTCTTTTCACGTGTCCAACTTTAATGCATCCAAAGCATCTACCTCTAAAAGGTCTGATTTGATCTTTAGGTTCTTCAAAAGTAGGTTTATCTTCATTCTTTTCTTCATGAGATTCTTCATTAGTCTTAGAACATTCTCCTTCATTGAATCCGATTCCAGTCATGTATCCTTTAGGTTTTTGTATGTCTCTTTGTTCATCAATTTTATCACTGCTCATGTGTAGCTTCACAATGTGCAATTTGGATTGAGTGAGTTCACCTTTTATGATCTGATTGTACTTTTGCAATTCTTGATATTTATCTCTGTAGTGATCAAGTTTAGTCTTCATTTGTCCTATATGCACATTTGCTTCTTTTAGTGACTCTTCAACTTTGTATCTTGCATCCTTTTCATGTTAAATTTCTTTAATCATCATAATATTGATTTGCTCTTTTTCTTGCTCCAACTTCTTTACTTGGTCTGATGTGTCATTGTCTGAATCCTCTTTGATCTTATCCATAAGGTCTTGTCTTTAACTTTTTGAAATTTCAATTTGTTCCTTTAGTTTCTTGATGAAACCTTTTTCTCTTCTCAATTTGTCCAGGTCATGAAGTGCTACTTCAAATTTCTCTTGCAAACTTTTTGAATCCATTTTGATCTCCCTTAAGCTATTAGGATTTCTCTCCAAGGGCCAATAGCTCTGATACCAATTGTTAGGATTAAGTAATACTAAGAGGGGGGGTGAATTAGTATTACAACACTTTAAATTAAACTTCAACCAATTGCAAATAAACTATATCAATGCTAAAATGAAAAGAACATAAACGCACAACACATAACTCATAACACCATGATTTGTTTTCAAGGAAACCCTGGCCAAGGGAAAAATTTGGTGGGGATGGTACCCACAACTATGCACTAAAATATTGAATCCCTGTTAGGAGTTGAGTATTACATAGTACGTTTCCTTGTTAGAGGAATACAAAACCCTATTAAAGGTGGTGAGCTTATAGCTCTTACAATCAAAACTCTGTCACAAAAGTTTTCTTCAAGTAGTGAACAATACAAGCATATGTTATGCTTTGATAGTTCCAGTTATAGCTATGTCAATCTCAGATCTCGCATCTGTTGTCTACCTTTACTAATATCCCAAATTTGCTTCCATTTTTATCTCATAGTTTTCACACTTATCACTTCCACAAAACACTCTACACTTATATCAATTCTACCATCTAGTCGGCTCTCAAATACAATACAAAACATAAAATTTACTTAGAAAAATGATAAATGTGGAGTTTTTGATCTTATATTACCAAAGTTTCAGCAATATACAACTTTCATCTGACTTAGCACGTTACCATGCCATCTAGCCTTCCCTCAATCATCATGACTGTTCACATACCCTGTTTCATTGTTTCTCTATCTTTGCATACATTCAGAACATTTTATCTTACTGATATCAACAACAAAACACATGTGACCTTAACTTAAGGTCCTACATATCCCATATTGTCTTCCTATAACTTTGCAAGCCATAATACATCATATACCATCTTCGTTGACCAAAACTATACTACAAAATATTGTTATTATGATTCTGTACTTAGTCATTTTCATGACTGTGTCTCCAGTACCTATACTCACTTCATGTGATCAGTCTAGCATAAGTGTTTCCATAAATGAAAACCCTTAAGTGATCCATAGTGCTCCCAAAACATCACTTTCCAATAATTTTTTTTATCCGAAAGGGTTTTCTATATGTATATCTTATGTAATGTGTAAATATATGCATGCATGGTTCTCATTTTATTTATTTTATATCAGATTTATAATCATTAATATCCTAAGAACCTAAATTCTAACATGGTATCAAAGTAGGTTAGACTATATTAATAATTTTTATAGGCTATACTAGAAGTATGTAAAAATATAATTGGAAACCTCTTTATGTTCAAACATCATATGTGCAAGGTGATATCTAAAACATTTTTTTCATAGTTATCAATTTTCTTTATATGTTCATATGTCTTATGATTATGATTGTCATCTATTTTTTATGAAATATTTGGTATTTATTTTTAATATTATGTCATAATCACTTCAAAAGTTTTTAATTATCCCCAAAATTACAATATTTTATAAATAAAATCATTTTTATGTATAAATGTAATTTTTCATTATTTTTTAACATGAACATCTTTTTTTTGTAAAAAGGTAAAAAGAACAACGGAGAAGGAGAACTCAAAGTCAACAGAGATAAGTGGCACAAAATAGATGGAAGAAATTCAATTAGCAATGGAGAACATTAGGATAAAAGAAATTAATGTAAGGGACCAAATAGAGGCGGCTAAATTCTCGACACAAATTGTGAGCGGCCCTCCATTAAATGAGAAAATAGAAATCATAGAAAAATGAATTATTAGGAAACAATTAAGAGAAGAAAAGGATAAGGCTAAAAATTTCATAATTAAAGGGTTGAAGGACTTTGGGGAGAAAGAAGCAACTGATATATTAGTAAGTGATTTTCTTAGCGGCTAGTTGGAGTGGGAGGTAGTATTCAATAGGAAAATAAGATTGGAAATAAAATATATGATAACATATATAGGCATGTAAGGCTCATGATAAAGTGTGTAAAAGACAAGAAAGCAACCATAAAAAGGAAAGTAATGGTTAGAGGCACTCAATTTTACTTTGAAGATGATTTAAAATTTACACAAGAGGAAGAGAAAAGGAAAGAATGGGACAGAGTAAAAACAATAAGAGAAGAAGGAAAATGGGCTTCCCTGAAAAATGGAAAAGATCAAATCTATGATTGACCACACAATAATAGGGATGAAGTGCCTTGCATCAATATGTTTAATATGGAAAGTTGGAATTATAGAGAATTCCTGTGGAGAAGAGGAGTGGTGATAGGGTCATAGGAGAAGGGAAATACAATATTAGTCTTACAGAAATACTTGAACATGATGGTTACAAAGTTCCATATTTTGAAGGTTAGAAAAAAATCTCAGTATGGAATGAAGGGTTAGAAATAGGTAACAGGCATGGGGATTACAATTTTAATCGAGGAATAATGGGAGGTATTATACAAGTTGAGAAAGAAGATCCAAATAAGAAATTTATATGGTTGAAAATAGAAGACAATCATATCACAATCTATTTGACTACATGTTACTTTGGCCAAAAAACTCTAAGTTCTACAAAAAGAAGAATCTTGATAATGAAGAACCTTTTGCAGCGTTAAAAAATGATCATATCTAATTTTATCACTTTGGGAGAGATAGTTCTAGTGGGTGATTTCAATGCAAGAAAAATAAACAACCAAGAAATTTAATTGGACAATAAAAATGGAAGATATAAAAATACTTTATGGTTAGAGGAAGATAAGGATCATATTTGGGAAAGGGCTTCACAAGGTGGACATGGGAATGTGTCCCATTTTGGGGCAGAGCTTCTAGGTGTTTGTAGATTGTATGGTTTAGTTATGTTTAATGAAATGAAAAGTTGGATGCATTATGGAGGTATTAACTATAAAACATACAATAGACAAAGTGTTATGGATTATGTCTTGTGCTCTCAAGATTATAACTCTAGACTGTTTGACTTTAATATTGGGGCCTACCATTTTGAGATAAAATATGATCACGTGCCACCTTTTGTGAAATTTGGATCCACAATTATAATTCTTAGAAAAGAGAGGTTGTTCTATTGCATAGATAAAGTAATTCATAAGGAAAAATCATCACGAATAAATGAAAAGAGGAGTTATTTGTAGCTACTCTAGATGAACATCTTCAAATAGAAAAAGGTGACTCTTCATGAAAGGAAGTAAAATAAAATCAAGACCACATCTGCAATAACCTGTTGGTTCCATTAATTCATAAGGCTCTAAAAATGTGCAAAAGATCTCAACCTAAGAAAGGGATTGACAACACTTTTCCATCTAACCCATGGTACAATGAAGATTGCAATGAAACAAAAATAAAAGTCAAATAAAGTAAATCAAACAAGCAAAGCAAAATAGCATATGAGAAGTTGAAAAAATATAAAGAGTAAAATTATGTCATCTCAAGAATAGAAGAGCTAATTTCATTGGGTAAACATAATCCTAAAGGATTTTTGAGAGAACTTGAAAAAGGGAGAAAACAAATAGAAAAAATTATCATAGATACTCAATGTGTAGACTATGTAAAACTCCTCTACAAGTAGATACAAGACAAAAGTAGTCCCCTTATAGTTAACACTTCTACCAAACTCTTCTGGAATATGTCAAAAAAGGTATAACTATCTTAGCAAGATGAATTTATTAAAGTGGGTAATGGATCTACTTGCCCCTCACATCCAATAAAGATTTCAATAAAGTAACTCAAAGTGGTTTTCCAAAAGAATGGACTACTAGTGCAGTTATACCTCTCCACAAGAGTGGTGATCCTAATAATCCTTCTAACTACCATTTGATTATGGTCAACCTACTTCTTGGTAAGTTATATGGGGGCATGATAAAGTAGAGAATCAACAATTGGGTAGAAAAGAAAGAAAAAGGAGTGAAACGATGGGTTAGGTTTAGAGTGAGGCACTATACCATCGACTACTTCATTAATCTTAGGCACCTTATTGAGAAAGTTTGATACCTTCAAGGTAGAGAGACCTTTTATTTTTTTGTAGCTTTCAAAAATCCTTTGATGTGGTACCTAGATAAAATATTTAAAAAATAATAGATGAATTCAAGATTCCGAATGAGCTTAGAGTGACAATACATATACTTTATGAGAGGGTTAGAGATAAAACCAAGACCAAAGAAGGTATGCCAAAATGATTTGACAATGATATTAGTGTAAAACAAAGATGCCCCCTCTCGACCACCATATTTAGCTTGTATATTGATAAACTTCAAGACTGGCTAAACAAAACTATAGGGGTCAACTTCTAGCTTGTTAGGTATGTGGTGAAGTTACTTTTTTACATAGATGATCTCATTATAATTGCGTGAACAACCCAAGATTTTAGAGAACACTTGAAATATATAGAGAGTTTTTGTTAGGAGGTTGGGATGCAAGTGAACACCATAAATACTAAGATCATGGTTTTCTCTTTAAAGAGGAAGAAGCATCAAGTTAACTTCATCTTCAAAGGATGTTTGATAGAGGTTGTGGAGGAATATAAGTACTTCATAAATGATTTTCACAACAATATCGGCTAGGAGACTTGTAGAACTAAAATGATTTCAAGAAATATGGACAGATTCTTTCTTGTTACAAAATAAGTGTAAACAAGTAGAGTTATGGGATTGGAAAACCAAGAAGACTCTTTTTGGCATGTTGGTCATGCCAGTTATGCTTTATGATTATGAGATTTGAGGGAACATACTTTCAAACCAGAAGTGGAAATAAATTTAAAGGATACTACAACATCTTATCACCACTATTTTTAAAGTTAAATCTACAATTGACATGATATTATGTTGATTGAAACATGTATGTTTTTGATGGAAGCTTCAATTATTATCCATTTGTTAAGCTATCTAAATAAAGTTGAAAATATAGACAAATATTGTTGTCCCAAGTTGGTTGTTAGGGAGAGGTTAACTCGTAGAAAAAAAATACATGGATGAAACAAAACAAGGAATGGCCGAGTAAATGGGACATTGACATGCAAAAATGTCCCAACACTAATAAAGTGATAAAAATACTTGTGTTGGAAAAATTTAGGGCTGCCACATGGACAAATAAAATGGGGTGAAAAAATCCCACTATGTGAAAGAGATCAATTTGAATTCAGGTCATTAGGATAAATACTTCTTATGGATGGTAATTAAAGGCAAAGCTAGACTACTAGTAGCACAACTAATAACTAGATCTCATCATCTACAATGAGAGATGAGTGTTAGCTTGTGGTGACTAATCAGGAAAGTACTATCCAGGAAAGTACTGTACACTTTTCCTCCCGACCTTGCCGGGGTTCGGGGCCGGGCCGGGCCCTGAGCAGGGGTTTGGGGGCGGCAGCCCCCAAGAGAAAGGGTTCGGGGGCGTAGCCCCCGAGGAAATTTTTTTTTGAGGCCGACTACTTATAACTCATTCTAACCCTAAAGTGGGAAAATATTGTATAATATGGCTTAGGGTTAGGGATTTTCATTATGTATGATTTTAGTACTTGTGGCAGAATTGGGCTGTAAGGGATTACGGATTGTAATCAGGTTGTAATCACTGGATAATAATAATATTGGACTCGCTGTTGGTGGACGTAGCCCAGGGATTGGGTGAACCACGTTAAATCTGTGTGTCTTGTGTTCTATTCTGTGTGGTTTATTATTTTCTGATATTAGTTATATTTGCACATAATTGTTATTTCTGCCTTGTTAATCCTAACAATGAGTAGGTGGATGGTTCCCAAGAAGGTTTGGGTAAAATGAACGTGTATTTTCTAAAGCAAAGGGGTTGTTGAAACTAAATGAAACTTTATTTTCAAATGTGTTTCTTACTAAGATAAAAAGGGGAAATACGAGAACAAATTGAGGGAGGGCTGCCTAAACCAACTTTTTGGTGAAGCAGATCTACACAAAACTAATTTTTTTTATATACAAATTATAACCAAAGCACTAATATTGAGAAAAACATGAAAATGGCTTGGGTTTTTTATGCTAGGTCCCTTAGACTATTAGTCTCATGGATGTCATTAAAATTCCTTCACTCATTCACCTATAAAATATTTATGAATATGTAATGTTTGCAAGAATAATACTTCACATCATTTATCATGCATGATTAAGAATGTATAGCTTGCATGATCAAATATTAAGATCACATTTTTTGTCACGTATTCATAGTGGTCTAAATACATTTCAAGAGTCAAATGAGAGGCCTAATTAGACAATATGTCATTTCCAAACTTCTTTCAAACGTCTCTTGTGCCCCACTCACAACAATGCATGGAACTAAAGTCAAACACTTACCAAGTTCAAAACACTAAAATGTTGATATATGCATGAAAATAGTGAATATTAATATATTGGTAAATTGTCATCTTCCATTCACTAATAAATGACAGTGCGGTTGATTATAACATTTCTTAAGATCATTGTTTATAAAGGCATATATTTATTTTTGTTTGTAGAGGCTTTCAAATTATTGATATACATATGAAGGATGTTCATATATATTGAAATATGATTTATTTTAGTTATATATTCTTTTTACACTTGCATAAGGAATATAAGCATACACGCTTATAATTTTTTTCTTGCTATAATTACACTCTCTTCTATTAGTTCAAAGGCTTCTTAATGATGCCATGCTTTGTTCCTTTAAATAAAGTGGATGGGACTCTCCATGAGAGGTAAGAATGATCATAAATACATGTAAGTGTTAAAGGCTTAAATATGCTAAATACGATAAAAACAACACAATTGAATTGATAACAATATCACAATTTGACTTATTGTGGAAAGCATCTCCTACTTATCAATTGTTCACCAAAAGGGGCTATATAATGAATGGTTCATAAGGAACAATATTTTTTTAAGTTTTTACAAATGGGTTATCAATCTAAGTGTTCTCAACCTTGGAGGAACTCCATGGTTAAGTACGCCCAATTAGGAGCAAAATTGGGATGGGTGACCTCCCAAAAGGGCTTGATGCTTCACCCCTTTGAGCATCACTTAGATGCAATGAGTGCTAAGTGTTATATTAATTCTCATAAGAGTTGGGTTCTTGTGAACGACTAGTCATGAAACATGGGTCAATGAGTTTGACACAAATACTACACAGTTGAAGCCTAATAGAAATATCACAGTTTGACTTTCTATGAAAAGCATCTCCTACTTATCAATACACATAATTTTAGATTCAGTTGTTATAATCTCCTTTATTTCCTATAGTTTTCAAAAATTTTGTATTCTTATATCATTTTATCTATGCTTTTTTATTCCTTTAAAATAGAATTGGATTTTAATATTCCTTTCACTCTTCATAAATTATTCTTCAAATTCCTTACAAACATGAGTAACACCATATTAGTCCAATGTTCTTTGACATAGAATAAGGTATTAATTTTTTTAAGATAATTCCATGGTAATCACGTATGGAATTCATGCATTATTGAGAAATGACAAGGACAATCTTGATAATGTATCTAAAGGTACATTAGAAAAAAAAAAGTTAGTTCTATCATCAAAATTTTATTTCTATACCCTATTATAATTTAGACAATGGTTTTCAATTTTGATAGTCCATTGAAATGGTAGAACTGGAAAATACTACAAAGGTTTGAAAAAGAAGATCTTCGATATATAGTTGTGGATATGGTTCTCAAGGTACTTACTTCTATTTTTAGTTGTTTAAACCAACTTGTAGACATTTTTAGAGATTTTTTATTAGAGTAGATGAAATATTATCAAATCTTATTTGAGAGAATGGATAGAGATGTTCTTGTCGAGACTAGTTATGTAAATGGAGGTCTATTTACCAAATTTTTAATCTATTTAAAAAAAAATGGTCAAGCAAATAAAAAGCTCTAGGATTTGAGATTAAAAAAAAATACATCTATCTTGATTGGTGACAAACATAAATGTTTCATGATTATAATAAATTCAATTCCTTTGCAATCATTTACTAAAACTCTAATTATTGACCCATTAAATGTCACAAACTATCCATTTAATCCTTATGAAAGATGAATCTACACAAGGATCAACTATTGTTTATGCACATTTAATTAGTATAGTCAAATGATTGACCTATATATTATCTCAAATATTTTAAATATTTCATATAATGATACATGAAAAAAATCAATTAATATGAGAGCCATTTTAGTTATAGTATAAACTCCACTATATTGGTTGGGCATGTATATCTCAAAGAGCACAATTCCTTTCTTAGGGATCTAACTACCATATAGAATTATCCATGGATGGTTGTTGTTAATAACTTATATTGTGTTTTAAAAAAATCATATGATGGTCTTGTTAAGATATCATATATATAATTTATCAATGCAAAGTCATTTGGCATGTGCATTATAGCATTGCAAACCTTATTTCCTCCTACCGACCCTTTTGAGTATAATTATTTTCATAGGCAATCTTTATAGTCATCTAACATGTTTCATATTGCTCTAAAATACTTCTTATTCTAATTATATGACATGAAAAAATTATTCAACCTCTTCTATAAAGACGCATGATCTGAAGCATTATTTTTTCTAACATTTTTATGAGTTTCAAGTATCCTCTTAAATTAGTGGATTTTAAGAATCTTCTTATAAAGGTTGGTTATCACCCTAATAAAATGTTCAAGGAGTATACCTGAAAAGGATAGCTCACTTGTTGCTTAAATGTTTTAAGGATCCTGACCATATATAATAGCTTTTAAACAAAAGAACCAATTATTCATGCTTCTTCTCATGAAAAATTTATGTTGATCTCCTTGCTACTTTTATGAAGAATAGTGTATGATATTTGGCAAAGGAAATATGCATGATATTATATTTTTTCTTTGCACCAAGAGACAAGTTTAATTGACAACTATGTTACTGACTATATTGGTAATTCTATTTTAGATTATGCCTTCAAAACATATGCTATAAGTGTTATTCCACCAATGGTGCAATACATCTATAAAAAAGGAGTATCTTCTATTGGAAATTTAAATCAAAGGATGAAATACAGAAGTTTCTCTTGAAGAATCAATATGGATTTGAAGATTTATGGAAGATTTCAAATGAATACATAAAAAAATGACATCTCACTTAAATTTATTTTACCCTTTCCAAACAATATCATTTCTAAAGAGATGGAAGTGTTACAACTAGTGGTTATTGAACTACACCAAAAGATCAACTTGTTAATATCTGATACAACCACTAGACTTATAGAAGACACATAAGGTTGTTAGACCATGTCATAAATCCTAAAGGTGGATGTTGGTGATTATTCCAAAAATCCCTCCCTCAGCGTCACTCAAGGGGATTCAAATTTGTGACCAAGATTTGATACCACTTTTTACAACTAGCAAGTGTTGTTGCACCAAAAGATCAACTTGTTAATGCCTGATACAACCACTACACTTATAGAAGACATAGGAGGTTGTTAGACCATGTCATGAATCCTGAAGAGGGATATTGATGACTAGTCCAACAAAAAGAACATTGAAGATCATGGGCAGCTCACTAAAGTGAAAACATTCTATCATTAAGATATCTCTAGTTCTATTCAACCAAAAGGATGCTACCATATAAAATAGAATGGAATATTAGACATCACTTATTAAAACCTCTATATGGTAGTGATATTTCATTTAGGGGGAGTATACATGACACCACATAGTGGATTAATCCTATAGTTAAGACCTAATAGACATAACAATGACCAATGCGAGGTTGCATCGATCTACAAATAATAGGCATAAGACCTTTAGGCATTATATGCTCCAAATTCAAATCAATTCTTGGATTTAAGTGATGACACTAGGGGAGTGTGCATGCCAAAGACACCACTTAGTGGATAAATCCTAGTTTTAAATCCTATGGGTAGGCATAAATAAGTCTTAATAGGCATACAATAAAACCTATATAGGCATAATAAGTCCTCGAAGCCTACATGAAGGCATAATTAATTAAGTCATTTGTTTTAAATAATGTGGGTAGACATTATTAAGTCCTAATATTTGTATTTAGTCCAATGGGCATATTGTAAATTCCTCTCCATGTAGATCTTCCACTTGTAAAAGTGTTGTATTAAGTCCTACAAACAATGTTTAATGAACCTAGGGAAAGGTTAATTTGAGCAGACCATGACTCTAATATAATTTTCCATGAGATCTCGTAGTATCATTTTTTAAATGTTGAGATTAAAAATTTTGACAAGATGAATTCCATGTAGTCCGGAATGCATGATCTTCATGTTGGCATATGTTTGTGTCTCTTTTTTATCAATGTCAAAGAAGACTTGCATTACTGAGGTACTTCATTTTTTATTTTATGGAAATTGACAGGTGATTCCCCCTATTAACATCAAGGGGAAGTTTTATAACATAATATTATTAGATTGCATACCCTTATAACATTTACATCTATAATGTTATAATATAAGATTATAAAACTGTAAGAATTTGCCTAAGGTAAAGAATGAAATACCAAGATCTAGAAGATCAATAGATAGCACAACAAGAGAGACAAAATGATATGATCCTCAAATTATTAGATTCAATGATGATCAATAATCAAATGATAATGGATGCAATCAATCCAAGTATAATGTAGATATGCCTGAATATATAGGCAATGCAATAAGACTACATGATAAGGAGAGATAAGCTATTAACCACACTAGGTGGAATCACATGTCCACCAAAGGTGGATCATCCTCCATTGTACAAAAAAGTATGTGAGGAATGTGAAACAATGATAGGATGATAATGTGATAAGAGAACTAAATGTGGATCTCACACATAAAGAGGTATGAGATGACAACTATCACCACCTAAAGTGGAATTTCTCCTACACCATGTGCTAAAATCAAATGCAAACTCCTAGGTGTCTCATTGACAACTAATATGCAAATGAATTATCCTAAGTAAACTTAAGTAAATTTTAATTAGTGAAAAATTAATTACACCAACACCCCCCCTTAAGTGCAACTTAGGGGAATGCACTTAAGCTCACAATGCTAGATGAAAATGCATGATGGGTCCCAAATACTAGGCCATGTTAGGTACCCATGTACAATATGCAAGATAAATGAAATGCAATCTCTCATAAAGCAGAGAAAGAGGGAAAACCTCATGGGAAAACCCTCCCCCAAAAAGATAAATGAAAAACAAGATGCATGGATGGATGGAGTAATCAAGACCCCCACCATTAAAACATACATCATGTATATACAATAGAGAAGTATGATAAGGACAAAACCCCATATGAGGAAAAATTCCTCCCCCATAAGAGAGAAGAAATAGATGAAGAAGAGAGACAAGATAGCCCCCCCTCAATATAGAATGCCCATCAATAATAGTTGTTCCAAGATGAATATAGAAGCTGGTCCATGAATGTCAAATAATGTTCCTCCCCTTAGGAAGAAACAAATCCATAGGTATAGGTGAGATGTCTCCCCAATCTGTAGGAAAAAACCTCAAGATGGGTGATATCTCTGAAAAACTGCTCAATTGTCCCTGTGTCGATGTTGAAGACCACCCCTTCCAAAAATTCTTAAAAGAATAAGTAGGGATCAAACAAAGATGGATGTAGAACATGTCACAAAGAAACAAGTGTCTCACCTAATTATAAAGAGACCTACTGCAACTTTTGTACATAAGGATCCAAAATCACATCAACCTTGAAAGACTGATCATGTAGAGAATGGACAACAGGGTCAGAGTGTTCCCTCACAATAACTGAAGAAGGATCTTCCCCATCAAAGATAATATGTATATCATAAATGATGTCTCCCATATCAGTAATGTAGGACTCCATAAACAAACCTGCAATTCATGTCAAGTATTCATCCCCTGATGTTGTAAGGGGAAGAAAAGATGTACCCTATTGTGCTAAATCATATGGACCTATCACTGTAGAAATGTATTCATGTGGAATGTGTTGATGTCGTGACCTTTTCCTTCAACTGTCTAAAGGATCACCCATAAGTGAACATGTTGAATCAAGAGTTTGTCTAACCCAACGAGGTCTAGTGGAAGATGATGAAGGAGTATCCTCAACCTTAAGTTTACCAAGAAAAGGTGTAATCATGCATGTTAGTGTTGAGGTATATCAACTATCTAAATAATTACAACGGTTATCACTATTAGTTTCCATAATATCTAAAGTATGGAGAGGAGTAGAGGATAAGCTAAGTGAACTTTCCTCAAAGTTAACATTCCTCTCTATGAAGATCTCATGAGTCTCAGGATCCATAAGTCTATATGCCTTAACACCTTCTTCATATCAAATGAATGTAAAAGGCCTTGGTGGAGGTACCTTGCATTTTTGTGAAGATATGTGTTCCCATGATAGATAACCCAATACTCTGAAGTGTTTCACAACTAGTTTTCTTCTACACCATGCCTCAAAAAGAGTCATTCCATCTAAGGAATTATGAGGAGATCTATTAAGGATGTGATTGACATAACTTATAGCTTATATCACAAGTGATGTATCAAGAGACTTGGCTTCAATCATGCAACTTTCCATTGCCTTAAGAGTTATAATCTTCATTTCTACAAATCTTGTATGTTGTGGACTAAATGCAACTAGATTCTAAAGATCAATACCCTCAAGTTCACAAAAATTTCTCAGTCTTGAGTTCACATATCCTCTTCATTGTCTATGTGAAGAAACTTGATGAATTTATTTGATTGCTTCTCAACATGACTCTTGAAATTTAGAAAATTATCAAACACTTCATTCTTGTGACCAAGAAAGTAGACCCATGTGTAGTAGGAAAAGTCATCAATGAAAGTGAGGACATAGAGAGCCTTGTTGACTAGTGTCACTGGAAAGGGGCCTTCTAGAAAAATGTGAACCATCTCGAGAACAACTGATGCTCTCCAACACTTCTCATTTTCAAAGTTATCTTCAAGATGCATATCCATGGAACAAGTTTAACATTCACCCTTAGAAAAGTTAATTGTAGGTATACCTTTGACCATATGCTTTGAGATAAGTTGTTGAAGATAGCAGAATTCAAGATGTCCAAACCACTCATGCCATAATTTACTTTGTGATTGAGTATGAGTCAACAAGGCATTTGAAGCAGACTTAGGAACAAAGTGGGAGAAATAATAAAGCCTTGTGTCATGATTAGCTTTACCCATTGCAACCAATTAATCATCCATAAGATTTTACACCATTACTGAATCAGGAAGGAACTCAACTTTATTTCCACCTCCATAGTGAGTGATTTGGTAAATTGAAAGGAGATTGGTGCTAAGGTTAGGAACATAGAGAACATATTTGAACTCTCCATTTTCCATATCAACTGGTCCTTTTTTATAGTGAGGCTCCTTCACTTGAGTCAACTAGACTCTTTCTTAGGTCACTTTTTAGAACTACTAAGGTTTTTCTTCTCAACCCTACCCTAAGAGAATACACTGATTTATTCCCCTGCTCTCCAAGGGCCTCTCTACCAAAAGGTGATTCAACACTTGTCTTGAACTTTTTGGGCTAAGTTCACACCAAACTTCCTAAACTCCTTCAATCACTTTATAGGATTGGATATTGTCCAATTTCATCATTTTACACCCTTTCTTGAAGATCTAGGTCCATAGTTTAACCAACTCTTCATCGGGTTCAAAGTTTCATAATGTGAAGGACCAGTAATTCCTTGTAGGCCTACTTAGGCTTCTAAACCCTAATAACTCCCAAAATTCTCAAGGAACTCCCCAAACTAATCACCTATCCATACACCCTTTTGGACACACTTAGATATTTTTAGGGTTTGGGACCACCAATTTTTTCATACAATGCCATTTATGGATTGTGTCTTTTTCCTTAAAAATAGGGCTAAATAGGGCTAATAGATTGGTTTCAAAACAAAGACATGTGAAATGGATTCACCAAATCTTTTCATTGATTCTAGGGCTTCCTTGACACCCTAAGATCATTCTCCAATCATAAGTTCTCTGATCCTATCCAACCCTGCATTCAAACATTGACTGATGCTCACTTGTTCCTAGCCGGGAACAAACTATCTCACCTAGGAAAAGCCTCCAAAATTAACAAAATTAATTTCTATAAACTATACAAGAAAGGAAAAAATGTATAGGGGCTTCACTTTCCATCCTCCATAGGTCATGAAGATCCAATGAAGGAAACTCAATGTAGAGCCAAATTTATAGACCAAACCCTTACACTGGAAGGGAACCATCCAGGAGGGTTTGATTTTATTTAAGCACACAAAAATATGAAGATACACACTAGAAGTATATATAGAGAGAGGAAATAGTAAAAAGAAACTAAACTACTCAAAGAACTCAATGGTTCAATCCATGCTTAACTTCCAATAAGAAAACTCAAAGATATGAACAGGAACAACAAACTAGTATTCAATCTTCCGCAGGAATTGTGTCAAAAATTGTCCAACCTCCATATAATGATTAAAAATACCTTAAATAGGTCCTTTGGGCTCAAAACAACCAACTAGGCTGACCCATAACTAACTTTAGGGCAATTTACAACTTTTGCCCAAATGTTGTCGAGCAACTTTTAATAGTTGCAAAAGCAAGTTTTACAACTTTTTGTAATTTTGCCATTTTCCAAACTTCTAATCCATTAAACCAGTTCCATAAGGTCTCAAATCACTCCTTAGACCTAAACACATCTCAAATCCATCCTATTTTATCGATTTGGAGTGATTGGGCTCATTAGGCCTCATTTGGCCAACTTGGCAATTCTTGGCCAACTAGTGACACCCTAGTGCCAAACCCAAAACTAGTTATCCTAACACGCCTATTAGAACCTCTTGGATTCTTTATTGAAACATGACTTGGCTTGGAGTTTTACATGGAACAAAATGGCTCATCTTATAGAACCTATCAACAACTACAAATATACTATCAAACCCTGTGTTTTTTTGGTAATCCAACAATGAAGTCCATGTTGATGCATTTTGATGGTCTATTTTAAATGGTTAAAGTCTAATAGAGACTAGCATTGGTAGCCATACCTTTAGATTTTTGGCATACAATACATTGTTCTACATACTTCCTAACATCCTTTTTCATCCTAGGCCAGTAGTAAAATCTTTGAGCTAGATCAAGAGTCTTATTTAGACCAAAATGTCCACGGAGACTACCATTATGCTTTTCTTGTATTAAATTATCCCCCATGGACCCATTAGGCACACATAATTGTCCCCCTCTAAAAAATAACCCATTCTATAATGTATAGTCTACAAAGTGACTATGGAAATGATTATTGAACTCTACACATACCTTATATACCTCTGAGAAATCCTCATCTTCTTTGTATAGATCTTTGATGCTCTCCACTCCCATGATTTGCAACTGATCCTCTTGAACAGTGAGAAGTCTCCTACTCAAAGCATCAACAAACTTGTTCTTTTGACCCTTCTTGTGCTTAATAGTAAAGGTATAGGCTTGCAAAAATTCCATCCATTTACTATGCATGTTACTTAGCTTGTCTTGAGAGTTGATAAAACTTAAGGCTTGGTTGTCAGTAAACACTACAAATTCCTTGGGTAGGAGGTAATGTCTCCACTTCCTAAGGGCATGTACTAGTGCATAAAGTTATAGGTCATATGAGGAATACCTCTTCTTGGTCTCATTCAATTTTTCAATATAGAAAGCTATTGTCCTTCCTTCTTGACTTAGAACAACTCCCACTATTATGCTTCTTGCATCACACTCTAAGGTGAACAATCTATAAAAACTAGGTAGTACAAGGATAGGTTGGGTGGCTACTTTTTGTTTTAACATTTTAAACCCCTTATTGGCTTCTTGATTCCACCTAAACTTAGTCTTCAACCTACCTTTTATGGTATCTAAGACTGGGGCACAAATTGCACTAAATCCCCTAATGAAATTTCTATAAATTTGGGCAAGCCCATGAAAAATTCTTACCTCAGTACCAAATGTAGGAGTAGGCCAATTGATGATAGCCTCCACTTTACTAGGGTCCATATTTAGTGTCCCCTGTGAGACCACAAACATAAGGTATATCAATTCTTGCTTCAAGAACTCACACTTCTCCAAATTGATGGATAATTGCTCCTCATGCAACCTTTTCAATACAATCTCCAAGTGCTTTAAATGTGCTACCATAGTCCTACTAAAAACAAGGTTGTCATCAAGATAGACTACCAAAAATATCCCAATGTAGTCCTTAAGAACTTCATTCATCAATCTCATGAATGTGCTAGGGGCAATTGTAAGCCCAAATGGCATGACAAGCCATTCATACAAACCTTATGTAGTTTTGAAGGTTGTCTTCCACTCATCCCCCTCCTTAATTCCTATTTGGTGGTACCCACTTTTCAAGTCCAACTTGGTAAAATATTGAGCTCCTCCAAGGTAGTCCATTAGATCCTCTATTCAGGGAATTGGGATCCTATATCTTATTGTGATTTGGTTGATTTCCCTTGAATTAGTACACAGCCTGTACTTACCTCCCTTCTTGGATGCCAAAACCACTGCGACTGCACAAGGACTGATGCTCTTCCTTATTAGACCTTGGTTAAGTAGTTCTTGGACCTACCTTGCCACCTCCTTATTTTGTTTAGGATTCATTTTGTAAGCTCCTTTATTGGGCAATGATGACCCTGTTATGAAGTCAATTTGATGACTCACTGTCCTCCTTGGTGGTAGGACTGTAGGTAATATATCACTCACAATTTCTTTAAACTCCTCCAAAAGTGGTTGTATCTCCTTGGGTAAAGGTGTTGATCCATTTGTCTCTTTCTCTTTAGGCTTCATCATAACAACAAATATTTCTCCTTCTCTCCCCTTGAGGTCTTGAAAAAATTATTTTCCACTCACTACCAACACATTAGGACTATTCTTCACTCCTTCCTCCTCCACCAAAGACTGGATCTTGTATGTCACTCCATCCTTCTAAAATGAATTGGATTTATTCTCCCTATTGTGCATGGCTTTCCTATCAAATTGACATGGTCTTCCCAACAAAAGATGGCAAGCATCCATAGGAAGTACATCACATAGAATCTTGTCACTGTATTCCCTAATTGCAAACTCAATACATGCTTGTTCATTAACTAGAACATGTTATCCTTTGTTTAACCATGTCACCCTATAAGGATGATGATGAGGTATCTTTGGTAATCCAAGTTTAGTCATTGCTTCCTCATAGATAATGTTATCAGTTGACCCTGAGTCAATGATCACTTTATACACCTTGCCAAGAATCTTACATTTCACTTTGAAAAGTGATCTCCTCTGCTTAGGTTCTTCCCTAACTAGTTCTTTAGTTAGGACCCTTCTTATCATTAAGTTATTACGACTCTCTGAATCAAGATTGATCTCAGGAGACTTGACACTACTAGCTTCTTCTTGCACATAATTGACTCTTCTCTCTGATTGAGAAGATGTTGCTTTGTTAGGACACCTATAGGAATGATGACCCAACTGATGACAGTTATAGCACTTCATGTTTGCAAAAGAGGAACCTCTTCTAGATACCCCAAATCTTCCTCTACCATTATTGTTAGGACCCCTTCCTCTTCTGTAGTTACCTCTTCTACTAGGTTCACTACTCTGATCTATCAATATTGACTCTCCTTGTGGTCTAGAGTCACTCCCTCTACCACCATAATTTCCTCTATGGCCTATTGAGTCTCTACCTCTACCTCTTCCTCTACCCCTACTTGTAGCTTCATGTTTCTTCTTTATATTATATTCAACCTTAAGAGCCAATTGATAACACTTCTGCACTGTGATAGGTTTCAGTAAGCTTATCTTCTCTTGTATACACCACCTTAGTCCATTTAGGTAATGAGAAACTTTTATACTCTCATCCTCTGTCACCTTGGATATCAAGCATATTTTATAAAATTCCTCAGTGTAGGTAATTAGATCTGATTCTCTTTGTTTGAAATTTTCTCTCTTCTTGTGGAGTTAGATTTCATAATCATCAGGGATATAGGTCTCTTTAATTTTATCCATCATACCCTTCCACTGAGAAATGAGGTTCTTTCCCTTTTTTTATCTCTCATCTTGTACAAACTTCCACCATGTGAGGGTAGTCCCTCTCAACCTAGTCTTTTCTATCTTTACTTTTTGGGCCTTAGTCACATTCTCACACTCAAAATAGTTTTCTAGTCCTTCTATCCACTCCATCACTACCTATGGCTCCATTTTGTCACTGAATAAGGGTACACCTTAAAGTGACTTTCTACCCATGGCTTCTAAAGCTCTAAGGAATGGATCTTCTTGCAAAATAAGATCAGGATCTGGTATTTCATCCTCTATTGCCATTGATTTTCCTTTATCCTCTATCTCTCTCACTTTTTATTTAACTTCTTTTGTCTTGCTTTCAACTTCACCAAGATTACTCTCTATCTCTGCCAGTTTTTCCCTTGGGAGTCTATTCTCCTTTTCTTGGTCATCGACCTTTCTTGCTAACTCTGCATTGGTCACCATCCTAATCTCACCCACTAATTCCAATTCAAACATATACTTCCTAACCCAAATATTTTAGGGCTCTGATACCAATTTGATAGGGAGGCTCCTTCACCTGAATCAACTAGACTCTTTCTTAGGTCACTTTCTAGACTGATTAAGGGTTTTATTTCGTACACTATCCTAGGAGAATATATTGAGTTCTTCCCCTACTCCCTAAGGGCTTCTCTACCAAAAGGTGATTCAACACTTGTCTTGAACTTATTGGGCTAAGTTCACACCAAACTTCCTAAACTCCTTCAGTCACTTTGTAGGATTGAATATAGTACAATTTCATCATTTTACACCCTTTCTTGAAGATCTAGGTTCATAGTTTTTAACCAACTCTTCATTGGGTTCAAAGTTTATTATGTGAAGGGCTAGTAATTACTTTTAGCCCTACTTAGGCTCCCAAACTTCTCAAGAAACTCCCAAAACTGATCACTGATCTAGACACCCTTTTGGTAACTCTTAGAGATTTTTAGGGTTTGGGACCACCAATTTGTTAGTACAATTCCATTTATGGATTGTGTCTATGTCCTTAAAATAGGGCTAATAAACTAGTTTCCAAACAAAGATACATGAAATGGATTCACCAACTCTTTTCATTGATTCTAGGCTTCCTCAACACCTAAAGGTCATTCTCCAATCATAAGTTCTCTGATCCTATCCAACCCTGCATTCAAACATTGACTGATGCTCACTTGCTCCTAGTCGGGCACATACTGCCTCACCTAGGGAAAGCCTCCAAAATTAACAAACTTAATTTATAGAAATTGTACAAGAAAGGAAAGA
Organism: Chamaecyparis obtusa; assembly: GCA_027943335.1. Lineage (NCBI taxonomy): Eukaryota > Viridiplantae > Streptophyta > Pinopsida > Cupressales > Cupressaceae > Chamaecyparis > Chamaecyparis obtusa. The sequence goes on from BSBK01003654.1 coordinate 58,704, forward strand.
TTGTAAAGGGGCTCTACTTTCCATCCTAGATGGTCCATGAAGATCCAATGGAGGAAACTCAATGTAGAGCCATATTTATAGGCCAAACCCTTACACTATAAGGGAACAATCCATGAGGGTTTGATTTTATTTAAGCACACAAAACTAAGAAGATACACACTAGAAGTATATATAGATAAAGGAAACATTAAAAATAAACTAAACTACTCAAAGAACCGAATGGTTCAATCCATGCTCAACTTCCAATAAGAAAACTCAAAGATTATGAACATGAACAACAAACTAGTATTCAATCTTCCTCGAGAATTGTGTAAAATTATCCAACCTCCATACAATGATTAAAAATCCCTTAAGTAGGTCCTTTGGGCTCAGACCAACCAACTAGGCTAATCCATAACTAGCTTTAGGGCAATTTACAACTTTTACCCAAATGTTGTCAAGTAACTTTTAAAAGTTGCAAAAGTTGCTCAAGAAACTTTTAAAACTTTTGCATTTTTGCCATTTTCCAAAGTGATGATCCACTGAACCGGTGCATAAGCACTCAGATCACTTCTTAGACCTTAATGCATCTCAAATCCATCCCATTTTATAAATTTGGAGTGATTGGGCTCATTAGGCCTCATTTGGTCAGCTTGGCAATTCTTGGCCAACTAGTGACACCCTAGTGCCAAACCCAAAACTAGTTATCCTAACACACCTATAAGACCCTCTTGGAATATTTATTGAACCATGACTTGGATAGTGTCATTACAAGCCAAAATTTAACTAGGGTTAAAAGCCAAACCCTAGGTGCTCCTGCACCACTTTCCCTTCAACTTCCACTTGGGTATCATTCCCTACAAAGATGAGAGGTGCCTTAGATGGATCCAATGAAGAAAATTTCCCCTTTGAAGTACCCATATGATGTGTGGCACCCGTGTCAAGAATCCATTCCTCTCAATGCTTGCCCTATTCCCTTTGAAGTGGATGGAGATGAATCCTTGGAAGCACTTGACACACTGATTTTTTTTGTTCTTGAGTAAGTTTTCCAACTCATCAATTCTCTTAGTCTTCCAATGATTCTCATCATGATTTGGTTTCTTGCAATATGCACAAAATAGTTTATCCTTCTTGTTGTTTCCCTTCTTGTTGAAATAAGAATTGCCTTATTATGAGGAGGAAGATTGTTGTGTCTCTAATTGTGATTTCGGATTCCACTTCTTTTTTTTGTTGTTGAAACTTTCACCACCTTGATTTCTTTAGTTCTCATTATTATCCACCAATGCCATATATACTTTGAAGACTTGATAATACCCATATCCATCAATTTTGAGTTCCAACATCAATATTTCAACAAACACATCAAATGAAGGCTTAGTGAAGGCACTTTCCATGGTCAACTTGTGAGTATTGTAACTCAAGACAAAAGCTGCATATTCTGAAGGTAGTCTCTTCAAGATGTGATTAATAAATGTATCATCCTTCATGGGATTACCATAATCCTTAAGTAGTGCTCTCAACTCATTGGATTTGTTAACATAGTCTTGAATTGTGTAAAAAATCCTATGATCTAAGAGAAGTAGATCATCCTCAATTGAGAACCCCTTTTCTTCATCCACTTTACCATAAAAATCTTCAAGTTTGTCCCAAGAACCCTTGGCATCCTTAAAGCTTGAAATGTGGAAGAAGACATCTTCATGAACACAACTCCTTATAATTCCTAAATCCATATAATCTTTGATTTTCCAATCATTTTTTGCATTATCATCCACATTAGGACCAACGGGATCTTTAATTGTGCCATTTGAATAAATATTTAAACCCTTTTCCATTAGTTTACTCCATACTTTATCTTTCCATGTAGCATAGTTATGTGAAGTTAACAATGGACATCTAGGTGAACCCATGATGCAAAAATGAAAGAGCACAAGAGAGAAAGAGACACAAGAACACAAGGCACCCCCCAAATTCACTCAATCAAAGAACCCCCCAAAATGATGTTTTTGGCACTTTATATTTAGTGCGTGTACAATACCCACTTGCCAAAATGGGCCAAAGTGGACTTTTGATTTTGATGTTTACAACCACCTCAATGAGGACAAATCAGACTCAAATCAATATTGATCAGAATCAAATCAAAATCTAAGCATTAAAATGATCATACAAGGCCAAAAAAAGGACCTATATATGAAAGTGATATTTTCCCAAATAAGGCTACAATCTTATAGCAAATCTAGAAAGTACTCAAAAAATTATACACTTTCAAAAAAAATGGCAAGTGAAAATGTGTCTATATGAGCCCGAACGAAGCCTTTGAAGTTGCAAAAATAAGGATCAGATAGGTACAATTACCAAAATCTGAAATTTCTATCAAATCTATGCACAAAAACCAGAAAATAAAACCACCATTGAAGAGTTCAGGAAATTCTAGTCAAACTAAAAAAAAATTGTACTCAATTTGGAGCTTGAATGACCAAGTTATGGCCTCTTGAAGTTGGACTGCCAAATCAAGACTACATATGGAGAGGGGTCCAACTTTTCCAAAACTAATGACATCTGTAAATCCCTGAGCTAAAATTTGACAGTCAAATAGTCTTCACAACAAAAGAAAAATGCCTAGATTTAACGGTTAAATAGCCATCAAAGTTAAACTACAAAATGATGAGACATGCAGTAGGTTAAATTTGACGGTTTGGAACCCATCAGAACAAAAAGAAAATACGGCTCAATGGTGGCTTTGAGAATGTCAAATTTAAGATAGGAAAAACTATGCAATTTTTATTTTTATTTTTGAAAAAATACCAATTGTCTGTGTGGATTTCTGTGGGCAATAAGGGGACGTCGCATGTCCTTGATCTATTGGTTGCTTTGTAGCAGATCACTGAGATGGCCCCGTGTTTGACTAAGCATGTGGGTAGAGGGACGTGGCTTGAATCATTTTAGGTTGTGACAGTTGACTCAAGCTCAGACTCGACTCAAGGTGAGGACGAAGCTGGGAGAAGTGCAGTGGGATTAATATTCCACATGCATTGTGTGAAAAGCTTCTTTGTTTAAATAAATGAGGCCAAAGTGTTTGAAGCAGTGAACAATCACAATGGTGTCTTTTGTACTTTATGCATGGGTATGATGTTGTTGGACATAGGTTTGGCCAGGGTCAGGATGTGATTGCTCAGTTTTCTCCTTTTCGTATGTGGTATGTGTTGAGAATATTCTTTGTCGCTATGCTTACAATCCCGATCTAATAATAAAAATGACCAAAAACCAGTGGTGGGGACCCCGACAAAACCCCAAGTTTTTGCAAAAATAAGATATTTGATGGATTGTCTAATAGGAAAATAAATTTAGAAAAATTATCAGATCCAAAATTTAATAAAAATAATTCCAAAAATAGTACCCAATTTGCAAATTGGGCTGCCCAAGTCTGATTTGCAAAAGTTTTTTTGCCTCAGATTTGACTTTTACCTAAAGTAGGAAAATTTATACTCAAAATTCACCAAAATGGCCACCTAGATGCAATGGTGAGGTTAGATCTTTCTCTAGACGCTCCCACAAGTTGTTGCACCTTTGGATCTGAATCATGGCCCTCTAAAAGTTGAAGCAAAAAGTTCTCCAATGGTTATGCAATGAAACCTTCTATGGCTCTAATACCATGTAAGAATTTGCCTAAGGAAAATAATAAAATGCCAAGATCTAGAAGCTCAATAGATACTAGAGCAAGAGAGACAAAATGATATGATCCTCAAATAACTGGATTCAATGATGATTAATAATCAAATAATAATGGATGCAATCAATACAAGTACAGTGTAGACATGCCTGAATATATAGGCAATGCAATAAGAATACATGACAAGGAGATGATAAGCTATTAACTACACTAGGTGGAATCACATGTCCACCAAAGGTGGATCATCCTGCATTGTACAACAAAGTATGTGCAACATGTGCAACAATGAGAGGATGATAATGTGATAAGAGCACTAAAGGTGGATCTCACACATAAAGAGGTATGAGATGACAACTATCACCACCTAAAGTGGTATTTCTCCTACACCATGTGCTCAAATGAAATGCAAACTCTTAGGTGTCTCATTGACAACTAATATGCAAATACATTATCCTAAGTAAACTTAAGTAAAGTGTAATTAGTGAATCATTAATTACACCAACAAAAACCTTATATTATATGCTTTATAACCTTATATTATATGATTTATTAATTATTTACGAGTGGGGGTTATTGAAAATGTGTGACTAGTGAAGTCATCATTTTCTCCTATATTTAAGGAGGTTCTCTCTCACTTGAGAGAAATAGAAATTCAGAGCTATATGGTGAGTTATATCACCATGCACAAAAAGTAGTATGGGTCATGTGGAAGTAAGGAGAAGTATCCCCAAGTTCACTCTATTTATGATAGACTATATTTTGTACGTGTTCAACAGAATAACACTTTATGAGGTTCTTTTACATGAAAGGGTTTTCCCTGTGTATATCTTGTGTAATGTGTACATTTATGCATGCATGGTTCTTATTTCATTTATATTGTATCTTTTTTATAATGAATAATATCCTAAGATCCTAAATTATAATAGTGAGAATGGCAAAGATGGAGGACAATGATGTTGTCATATTTTTTATAGGGCTTATTTGCTCACTAAAGGAATGAACCTTCCAAATGGGTCCCTTATTATTTGCATAAAAAAGAAGATCTGCTTGTTCTAGTTGACTTGTACATGGTTAGTGACAAGTTTGGATTTGTGTATAGTCTCTAAAGTTCTTGAATACTAAAATAAACAAGTTTTATTCCTCAAACAGCATGGAAAATTGTTAAACAAACTAGCTAATTTCATGACATGACACCATTTCTGGCAATGATGCAAAAGATGTAGGGTTTCCTATATCCGCTTGTGATCCTAGCTATTTTAGCTCCTAAACTCAAAGATAGGTAATCTAATTGGGCAAACATTTATGGCTAATAAGATACATTTAATCATTAGCCCCATGGATGTAGACTTAAAATGGGTTAGTACTACATGTTCACAATGCCCTTATTCAGGTTGTCCGATTCTAATGAAGAATAGTTGTATAAAACCAAAAACATAATTTAAATAAAATAGATACAAGAGCTTAAACAAAATAAGATGATAATAAGTAATAATAAAGTAAAAGTACAAGCTTACCCACTCTTAGAGTAAATTAAAAACATATCAGAACTAAACTAGGGAAAATTGTATATGTTATTGGAACCTTACATGGTAACTACAATATAATTCTACAAGGAATAAATCATAATTTACAAAACTAACTATCTATTCTAATTGCATGAAAGTAAATATTGCATATACGTTCCTCAAGTGAGCCCATTGAGGAACAATCTTTATCTTGTTCTGTAAATTCATTCGTATATTTTGATTACAAGAGAAAAACAATATATTAAACTAAAAGGAATGTATGTGAAAAGGATGTCAATCATTCCAGTTACACTAGAATCATATATATATCTGCATAGAAACCATATCTTTTAACTACCTAGGACTACCTTCTAAAATCAAAGAGGAGATTTATTGTGCATAAATATTAATGAAAAGAGAGAGTTCTATTAGGACAAAATAATTACAAACATAAAACATAACTATCCATTTTCCATGGTGTAATAAAATCAGAAAATGGTGTGTTTAATATAATAGGTTGCCTCCTTAAATAATTCTTCAAGAACAAATGATAAATATTCAAGGGATGAATTTGGTATTATGGAACCTCAATGTATTAGTTAGTACCTACCAATTTTCTAGGGAAATTTGGGAAGGAAAGAGAAATTAAGTCAAATAGACACAAGCAAGAATAAGAAGCTTTAAAGAAAGGATTGCAAAGCATTCTAGATCTCTATAATAAATCCAATGGATCCAAATCCTCCCTTTGAGGGAAGTGAGGGTTATCACATGGAATGTTAGGGGATTATCGATCCCTGACATGAGATGCTTGGGCAAACACCAATTGGATTGATTATTAGTGACGATAGAAATTTTACAAGAAACCAATATTAGTGAGGAGGAAGGGATTAAATTCTTAAAATATTATAAATGGTGGTTTGAAAATAATTTGGTCTCACGGTTCTATCAATTGGATTTAAAGAGAAATTGGATGCATTGTCATATTAGAAGTCGATAAGTGAGCATGGAATTTCCATTGTTTAACATATATGGGCCTATTAAAATGAAATATAAAATCAAGTTATGGAACACTATCACCAAAAGAATTAAAAGCTTAAACCATGGTGGGATCATCCTTGGAGGAAATTTCAATGCAACATTTGATGTAAATGAGAAAAGAGGGAGGCTTTCTAGAGTAAAAAAGTTATGCTAGATTATAGGAACTTTATAGAGGAAGCAATGATTTTTTATTCCATTCCAAAAATTGGGAAATTTACATGCACTAATAGGAGAATTGGATTTGCAAAAATGTTGGAAAGGTACTTTATTGGGGACAAAGGCCAAGATATTCATTTAAAAGTGATACTTATATTCCCCCTATTTCAATATTTTACCACTTCTTTATTCAATTGAATTCGGATTTAAGTGAAATACTTCCCTATAATTATTTCAAGTTTGAGAATATGTGGTGTAGGGACCAATTCTTACTTGAAAATTTTGAAGCAAGGTGATAGGATAGTGACACCTTCAATGAAACAATAAGTTTTTTCTTTTTGAAGAGGTTTAATTTCATCAAGAATAAATTGAAAATCTAGATAAATAAACGTTTCAAGAATAATTTTGTCAAAAACTAAATAGTGGAGAAGGAGTTGAGAAATCTAAATGAGAAAATTAAAATGCATAATGTTTTGAGAGGATTTTCCAAAAAGAAAAAGAATTGAAAGAGTACCACTAGGAACTTACAAGGGAAGAAATCTATTGGAGAGATAAGGCATAGGAAAAGTGGATTGGAGCAAGGGATTCCAATACCTTGTACTTTCATTCTATTTTTAAATCTCAAAGAAACTAAAATGGATCGATGAAATTCCATTTTGTGATGGCATTGTATCTCGAGACAACAAAATTATAAAAAAATGAGGTAGTTAGATATTTATGTTCAATTATCACAGATATTTTAATGATGATTTGTAGTTAAGTGGATTCTTTTTTGGTTGTGATTCCCAATTGTATCAATAATAAAGACAAAAGGACGATCTTGGATACCTTCTCACATGAATAAATTTGAAAAGTTACCACTAAATTACATCTTGAGAAGACCCTTGACCCATATTAAAGAAACTAAAATGGATCGATGAAATTCCATTTTAAAGAGATTAAAAATATTGTTGTTACTCTCATACCAAAAGAAGATTGATTTGCCTAATTGTAACATATTACAAACCTATTTCACTCTGCAACATAATTTATAATATTGTATCTAGAACTCTTGCCAACATATTAAAATAATAATGGATAAGATCATTTTAGAGTAAAATAGTTGATTTAACATAGGAAGAGAGATTATAGAAAGTATCATTGTGACACTGAAACTCTATGTATTATGCCTTACAAAAATATAAGAGGCGTTTTATTAAAGTTAGATGTGAGTAAAGAATATTACATGGTGAATTGGAATTTTTTCTATTTGTCATGAGGAAGTTTGGGTTCAATTCAACTTGGTTGGAAATGATAAAGGATTTTATTTCTACTTCTCATTGCTCTCTACTAGTAAATGTAGTAAGTTTTGATTATTTGAGGCTACTAAGAGTTTGAGGCAAGGTGACCCTATCTCCCCTTTCTTGTTTGTTATTATAATTTAAAAGCAATGGGAAGACACTTTAAAGAGTTAAGGAATGAAAAGATTTAGAAGGGAATCTTGGTTGTGGATGGTTTATATCTAATTACACATGCACAATTTTTCTACAATTATGTTTAGTGAGTCCACAATTAATGAAGTATAATGTAGTAAACATACTTTGGACAAATAGACATTTATGTATGGACAAATTTTAAATGAAGAGAAATAAAATTTTTTTCTCCCTCTATAGGCGCATGAAGGTGAATTAGAGAAAGATAGCTAGGATCCTTGGTAACACTAGTTCATAATTATTATCCAAACACCTGGTGACTCCACTCTTTTTGGGTATGTGTAGAACTACTCATTGGCAAGATACCTTGAATAAATATTTAAAAAAGGCATTAGATTGGAAAAAGAAGTGGTTATCTTTAGATAGTAGGATTTTAATAAATAAATTAGTTCTCTTTATTGTTCCAGTCTATGTTATGTGTTGCTTCAAAATCATAAATAATGACTTGGTGAATTTTGAAAGCTATCTAAAAAAATTTCTATGGGAAGGTGCAAAAGTTGACAAAAGAATTCCATTAATTTATTGGGACATGAATCATCTCCCAAAGAATGATAGATGGGCTAGACTAAGAAAAATGGAAATTAAAATTTTTACTTTGCGCGCTAAGATCACTTGGAAAATGTTAAAGGAGACTAAAAAACTCTTGTGTAGAATCTTACAAAAATTACTTTGATAAATATGACCCAAGTAGATAGTTACATTTGTTATCTCCCATAGTGACTCTACTAATTGGAAGTTTATTTGGGAAAGTAGGAAGTTTATTATCAACCATTTATCTTTCTAAATTGGAAATGGTAGAAAAGCTAGGTTTTGGACAAATTCTTGGAACATCAAAGTCCCACTTGTCAATATGTTTGAACCTAAAAAATGGATCTAGGATATAATTTAGGCACACAAGGTGTTTGCAAAAAACTACATGAAATTCATCTTAGCACTGATTGTGGTATTTGATATCATTGATATCTCAATGGGTTGATAAATTCCTTGAAGAATGTGAGATTTCTCATGTAGGAAACTTTATAGAGAAGGAGAAATATGTTGTTTATGGAGGCTGGTATAATTATTTGGTGCATTGCCAAATCTAGCAACTACTTTGTTAGACTTGGGTACACACTTCTAATATTATAGAGGGATGCGTGTGGATGGCCCAAGTGGTTGTGCTAGAGAAATTATGTTTTCCCCAAGGTTGGGGTCTTTCTATGGACTACGTTGCATGGGACGATACAAAGTAGAGATATAGTAGAAACAAATTGTATTAAAGGCCTAAGTGTCTACCTATTGTGTTATAGAGATGGTGAGATTATGAATTGTTTGCTTCTTAATTTTTCCTTCACTTCTTCCTGCTAGGATTGGTTTTTGAGTTCTTTGGACTAGTTGAGAGAAAATATGAATTCTTGATGAGTTCGCCCAACATTGGGAATTTTTCCACATGGGGTGTCGTATGGAATATTTACCCTTCAATGACCATATGACATCTCTGGAAAGAGAGAAATAGATTTAATTATTATTATTCAATGCCAAAATATCTAATCATATAAAAAATAGGCAGACATCCATGAGGTGGAAAATACAAAAGTAAATTTGAAAAAAGATCTCTCATTTCACTAGCCGGAATAATGAATTACGCAATATATGAGGAAGTTTGAATGGAAAACATAAGTTGAACTTTGATAGGGCTTCTAAAGGAAATTCGAGTGAAGTAGGGTGAGTTGGTATAGTTCAAGATAACAATAGAAAATACATATGGATTTTATCTAGAAAACTAGGATAAACAATGAATAATCTGGCAGTTGGAGGCATTGGTTTGGGAAATCTAACTCTATGAAGAGAAAGACATTAAAAATGTGGATATTGAAGGGATTAAATAATTTACATAAATGTTGTCTATAAAAATCATACACAAAATTAAAAATTGAAGCCATGGGTGGAAATGATTAGGAGTTTAGGTTCTCTTTGAGATTCTATAATTATTCATGTATACAAGGAAGCTAATTGTGTGACTAATTGCTTGGCCAATGCAGGAGTTTCACATGAGGGTGTAACTATGATTGAAAATTCTTCAGTTAATTGGTTGTATCTTGATAGAATTATTTAATCTGAGTGGACGAGAACAATGGAAATATCATGTTCTCTTCCTTTGAAAACTAGGATTGGATAAGGTATATTCTAGTTTGGTATTTGAGAGTGTGTTGTGCTAGATTGGAGCCAAACAATTTTAAATTTCACTAACAAACATGTAGATTAATAATTTGAGGTGGATGTTCCTACACTGTTATAGTTGAATATTTTATTAGGATTATATGACAAATAAATGACATGTTTCTCCTCTATTATATAAATTATTGGTAAGGTGGACGATTGGGATTTGGTTGGCCCCTTGGAAGGAATGATTGATATGGTACTAGTTTACATGAAAGGCTTCATCAAACTCTTCTATATTCTTTTTCCTTTTTAATAAGATGTTTCACATATTTATTGGGGATTTGTAGTTTGTGTCCTTCCCTGGTTATTGTGACTATTTTAGAAGCAACAAGATGGATTTTCTTTGTATTTGGTTTCTCTATGTGGTTGTGCAAGGTCAAGCATAGGGAAAAAATAGTTGAGCAGTTTGAAATCTATTGTAGGTGCGCTGAAGAGATCCCAAAGGAATATATTGAGTATATGTTTCAAGTAAGGGGAGAGGAGGCAACACATGCATTGTTGAAGGTTCTAGGTTTGGACTTTTGGTCCAACAGTCTTATTCAAGATGGAGAAGTTTTTGAAAAGTTTCTTACCCCTATAGTTAAAATATTATTCTCTATAGAAAACATCAAGTTGACCTCATCAAGAAAACTATAGACAACATCAACTTGAGCTCAATAATTCTAAAGGCTCTTAGCTCATGCAAAAGATCTAGGCCTAAAAAAGCAACAAAATAGCTTTCTAACTATCCCATGGTCTGATGAAGAATGTAAGACAACAAAGAAAAAAATAAAAAAATGGGGGAATAATAGGGAGTGCACAAAGCTTGTAAGACTAAAAAAGAGGAGTACATGCAAACTAGAAGGAAAGAGTTGATTTCGATTGTCAGGACCAATCCGATAGGCTTTTGGAAAGAATTGCAACAAAGAAACATAAGTAAAGAGAATAATATCATAGATTATAAATGGATAGAGTATGAAAAAAAACTATATGAGAGGGAGAAAGATAAAGACATCCCCCCAATAATCACCTCAAGAACTAAACTCTTCTTTTCAAAAAATATTATATAAGGAATCATAAAGCTTGTTTCATGTAAGGCTTGTGACATAGATGGTCTACAAGTAAAATGCTTAAAATGGGGTATTGAAGTTTTTACACCTCACACCAAAAGAATATTTAATGTAGTCACTAAGAATGCATTTCTTGCAAATTGGACCACTAGTTTTGTCATCCCCTCACAAAAGTAGCGACATCAACAACCCTTTAAATTACCACACTATAATAATCAATCCTCTTTTTGGTAAAATTTTTGGGAGCATGATAGAAAGGATAATCAACACTTGGAATGAAAAGGAAGGAAAGAGGGCCAAAGGGCAAGTAGGTTTTAGACCAAAACAATCTACAATAGACCATTGCATCACACTCAGGCACTTGAATGAGAAAGTTTGGGATACACAAAGTAGAGAGGTTTTTTTCTACCTTGTAGACTTCAAGAAAGCTTTTGACATGATACCGAGAAGCAAACTTTGGAACATAATGGAAGATTTGAAAATTTAGGAACATTATAGGGTTGTTATCTATAGGTTATATGACCAAATTTGGGCCAAAATAAAAACCAAACATGGCTTATTATAATGTTTTAGAAGTGATATTGGGCTCTATTTGGGATGTACATTGATAGATTAGAGGAATGGTTAAACAAGTTTGGTGGCGGTAGGGTCCATTTGAAAAAGTATGTAATAAAGTTGCTTCTTTACGTAGATGATCTTATTCATCTACACAAGATTTGAAGGAACACTTGAAAGCCCTATAATTATTTTGTCATGAGGTTGGGATGTAGGTGACAACTATCAAAACTAAGGAGACAATATTTTACATGAAGAGAAAGAAGGCTCATAGAGAACACATATTTGAAGGCAACCCTTTGCAAGTGGTCAATGAATATAAATACTCAGGTCTTGATTTCCACAATAATCTTAGTTGGGAAATATGCAAAATAAAAAGGTTACAAGGAGGATGGAAAACACTATACTCACTACAAAATAGATGTAGAAGTGTCGATATATGGGATTGGAAAACTAGGAAAAGTCTTTTTAGGCTTCTAGTAGTGCTGGTTGTGCTATATGGTTGTGAGGTATAGGAACAATAACGTGTCAATAAGTAAATGGAGACATATAGAAAGACTACAAAAATATTTAATCAAAATTAGCCTTAAGATTAAATCATCTATTCTATATGAGATTTTCTTGGTATAGGTTGGGGATTTTCCTATTGGATGAAAACTATGTGTTGATTGGTAAGCTACTTAAGGAGATTAGAAAATATGGAGAAAAATTGATGGCCAAAAATAGCAGTAGGAGAGAAATTAGATAAAAGAAAGAGCACATGGATGAAAAAAGACAACAAATGGATGGATAAGTGGGGTATTAAAATAAGTGAGTGCCCAAGCATCAACGAGGAAATACAAAAGTATGTTCAAGTCAAATTTAAGGAAAGCATGCAGGCTATGCATCTTGGGAGGAAGGACTACTACATCAAACATTTTAATACCACACATGACCATACTCAAAAGAACTACATAGGAATGTAAATAAAATGGAAACCAAAAATGTAAATTTTCTAAATAAGAACTAGTTCACACCACTTAGGCATGAGACCAAAAGATGGGAGATACCTAAAGAAGAGTGAGAAAATAGAAGATGTTGGTATTGCACTCAAGAAGAAGTGGAGATTGAATGATATTACATCATAGAGTACTTAGCCTACAAGGATATTTGAGAGAATTACATTGATACTCTAAAAGTGAAAACCTCGAGAAATTTGTTAAGATCACAAGGGTACTATATATTTCCTAACCAAGGTACATAAAAAAAGATTTGAGTTGAAAAAGGAGAAAGATATCTAGTTGGTGGGGCCCTGTTGTGTTTTGGTTTTGAATTTCTCATTTTTTTTGCTAGCTACCCATGGGTCCCATAGGCTATTTATCCTCGTGGACAATATCAAACCTTTCATTCATTCATATGGGGTGTAAGAGTGGCTAATAAAATTGTTCAAGATGAGCTATACATAGGTGTCTAGGACAATTGATGCTATTCCAATTATGCTTGAATCAAGAGTTACATTAGAATTTCTTGATCTGAACATTGAAGGTTTGTTAAAGGATCACTATAAAAAATTATTGGAATTTATTTAAAAGAGGTGTGGAGAAGAGGAAGAATGTGGAGGAATTTTTGGCCTTTGTGAACAATACTGATGGATTGATTGTACAAGGAGATCTTGATAAAATGGTCAAAATTGAGTTAAGACTTTGTCTTTTCTACCATTAGTTTTGACTCATTCATGGTAAGTATTTTTATACTATGTACTTAGATTTTCAATGAATATAGGTAGTTTCCCCCATAAGCTGGCACTTACCAAGTTTAAAAATAAAAATTATTAAGTGTAATCTTTAAACATTATATTGTAACATAAAATTTAGAAATATTGAAAGAAATAAAATCTTTTAGTGTCCACAAGGATAAACATAAATAACCCATGGGATACTTAACCTTTTCATCTTCAACTTTTGCAATTCAACACCTTTTCTATTCAAGATAATTATGAGATCCTCCAACTTCTCAACAACCTCCTTATTGAAAAGGCTATACCAAGAACTAATTGTCAAAATATTTACATAATTATCCTTAACTATCCTTAATGTCTTTGTAGGAATCACGCTCCAAAATGAAAGTATCTTTTAGATTCAACTACCCCAAAAGTGCAAAAAAAAAATACACACCCTCTATTCCCATGTTTGTTTCAATATTTTCTACAACTCCATTTCAAATCAGAGTTTATGAGAGAGATCTTACTCTCCATAAAATACTGACATTTATGTACGCAATTTGATGAAGATCGTATATAGGATCAAACTCCTCAATATAATATATATTTGTTCTCCTTGACACTTTCATCCAAGTGCGCTTGTTGAATTTATCCATGATAAAATCTTTTATCTCTTTGTTGTTGGTGGTGCAGGCATTCAAGTAGATATTGAACTATTTATCACCCAAGTCTTCTTTGTTTGCTCAAGTTATTATTAAAAATAACATTAAGCAATATAACTACTTTGATTTTGTCAATTCTTTTTAATATCTTACAAGATCCATCAATTGCTTCAATAAAGGTTGTCCCCGTTTCACTTAACATACTATCATAAGTAATTGAACTTTCTATTTTGAACTTGCTTGTGATCAAGTGTTTTTGTATTTTCTTAATTTATTTCCACTTCAAGTTAGAAGTACTGCAAGCACATTATTCACACTGATAGAGCACTATTGAGAGCACTTAAAGCCCCAAAATAATCTAGTTAGCTTTCTAATCTCGAAGTCCATAATCTCTACATCAATTTTGAAGTGCATATGATTCTTTCCATTCTCCTAAAATTCTCTTGTTTCTAGAACCCACCCAACATAGCTTTTTATTGAAGTCAATCCCAAGATACTTAAACTGCACAACTTCTTCAAAATTATTACCTTCAATGTGGAAATTATATGACTTTGCTTTCTTTTGTCACGACTTTAGTCTTGCTTATAATAATTTTCACCCCCGCCACATAACTAAATGTTTAAAGTTATATAAGTGACTTTACAACCCCTGAGACAAATTAATAATCAAATTAAGGTCATCAGGCCAAAGAAGAATCCTCCCAAACAAAACCCATCTTCACCTTCTAAATCTAACCATTCTTCAAGCTCGTGATATTGCTATTAGGATTCAAAAATGTAGTTTTCAAGTCAAACTCATTGATCCATGTTTCATATGTAGTGGTTTACAAGAACCCATTTCTCATGAGAATGAATGGAACACTTAGCACTCATTTCATCTAGGTGATGCTCATAAGGGTCAAGCATCAGGTCTTCCCAAGAGGTCACACATTCTACTATTGCTCCAAATCTAGCGCGTTTAACTTTGGAGTTTTCTCCAAGGTTAAGCCCACTTAGCTTGCTACCTCATTTGTAAAACCTTCAACAAGTGTTGTGCCTTACAAACCATTCATTATAGAGCCCCTTTATCTCATCGATTGATAAGTAGGAGATATTTTTCTCAACAAGTCAAATTGTGATATTGCTATTAGGATTCAACTGTGTAGTTTTTGAGTCAAACACATTGACCCAAGTTTTAGGAGTAGTGGTTCATGAGAATCCATCTTGCATGAGAATGAATGGAACACTTAACACTCATTAAATTTAGGTGATGGTTATAGGGATGAAGTATCAAGAGGTCACCCGTCCTAGTATTGCCCCAAGTGAAGCACACTTAAGCATGGAGTTTACTCCAAGGTTAATCCCACTTGCCTTGCTACACCATTTGAAAAACCTTTAACAAGTGTTGTTCCTTATGAACCATTCATTATAGAGCTCCTTAGTACCTAATCAATTGATACTTGTGCATATATTTTCTACAACATGTCGAATTGTGATATTTCTATCACGATTGAACTATGTAGTTTTCAAGTCAAACTCATTGACCCATATTTCATGAGTAGTATTTCATAAGGACCTATCTCTCATGAGAGTGAATGAAACACTTAGAAAAAATTGCATCTAGGTGATGGTCACAAGGGTGAAGCATCAAGCCTTCTCATAAGTTCACCCATCCCAATATTGCTCCAACTCAAGCATGCTTAACTATGGAGTTTCCTCCAAGGTTAAGCCCACTTATTTTTCTATCCCATTTGCAAAACCTTCAACAAGAGTTGTGCCTTATGAACCATTAATCATAGAGCCCCTTTAGCTCATCAATTAATACACATGATATATTTTCCACAATAAGTCAAATCGTGATATTAATAGAAGGATTCAATTGTGTAGTTTTACAGTCAAACTCATTGACCCATGTTTCATGAGCAGTGGTTCACAAGATCACATCTCTCACAAGAATGAAAGGAACACTTAACACTCATTGCATCTAAGTGATGCTCGTAGGGGTGAAGCGTTGGGCCTTCTTGAGAGGTCACTCATCCAAATCAAGCATGCTTAACCATGGAGTTTCCTCCAAGGTTAAGCCCACTTCACTTGCTACCCAATTTGCAAAACCTTCAACAAGTGTTGATCCTCATGAACTATTCATTTTAGAGCCCCTTTAGCTCACTAATTGACAACTAGGAGATATTTTACACAAGTAAAATCATGATATTGCTATCATAATTCAACTATGTTGTTTTTGAGTCAAACTCATTGACTCGTGTTTCATGAGTAGTGGTTCACAATAATCCATCTCTCTTGAGAATTCTTCAAGCTTGTCAATATGTAGACCCAAAAAAATAGAGAATAAGTAGAACCCTTGCTTGACCCCAATGCCACTCCTGAAACTTTCTGAACTACCTATTGAATTTCAAATTTTGACTTTGAACAACCGCTCTAAGATGTAGAGGAATCCCAAGTTCCTCCATTTTATAACATAGCTTATCCCCAAGGATTGTGTCGAAAGCCTTTTTGAAATCAACAAAATAACAAAATGCTTCTCCTCCTTTCTACCAAAATATTTCAATAATGTGTCTCAAAGTGATGCCATGATCAACTTTAGAACTGTGTTCAGGCTTGAAACATGCTTTTCTTTTTTCACGATTATCTCTTTCTTCTACCTACTTACTAATTCTCTATCATAGTACCAAATAACTTTGCAAAGAATAGGTTTATTTTTATGGTTCTGTAAGGCTAGGGGCTTGCTTGATTGACAAGAGCTTCTTGTGGTAGGCATGAGGTCTAGTCTCTCCCCAATCAATGTGATAGTAGAAGGTGTGTCACACTACGATCATTAGTCATATTAAAAAGTTTACCTAACGCATTGTAGTTTATAAGGAAGCCACTCGATTTTTGTATTCTAAAAAATAAATCATTATGATTCTACAATTGAATAGATTTTTAATATCACCATCCTTAAAAAAATATCATAAACTAATTAGCCACTCTATTTTCATAAAATGCACTAAATTTTTCCTAAGTCATTAACTTTTCCTACACCTAATTTCTAATACCTATCTCCGCTTCTTACACGGATTTTTTTTAAATTGCAGTGTAGCCCAAAAGAAGGGGGGCAACTTATAATTTCTCCTCATAAACCTTTGTGCATATTCAAATCATTGAATAAGTATAATAATATTTTCAATTTTCTTTCAAAAAACTACTTTAAAATTCTATTTCAACGCGGACTTTTTTTCAAACAAGGCACATCAATTCCATCTTAACGGTCTACGCTGCAGCAGTCGTTGAACCCTATTTAGGGCTTTTTGTGGGGCCACCGACACATAACTACTCGAGAATATTCGACTTATTCCAAGACAGCATTTAAATAGGTGAGAGCATATTCCGGAATTACGCTGCTTTCTTCGTGTGCAAAGAAAGCAGCGCCAAGGCGCAAGTCTCCTGTTCGAATCCTCAGAAGCGTGAATTGCATTGCAAACAATTCTAACTTTTCAGTTTTCACTCGGTAAATATGATCCACGTTAGCTATATACATTCTGTATTTTCAAAAGACATTGTTATTATCGTCGGTGCTTTTAATGTCTAAAGATTCATATATTAATTTTCTTCTTAAAAACATGTTTCGATCGTTTTCTTGTTTTGTTTTCTCCGAAGATAGCATGCTCTGGATTCTCCTTTCTCACATTAAACACAAATGTGATTATTTTCAATTTGCTGAATTTTGAAATCGTCAGCGGTATTCTGTGTGATTCTTTTGCCCTTGGTAAAAATCTAAAGCTTTCACATCGCAACACTTTGATGCAGCAACTGAATTATATTGGGATTCGTCGTATTGAATATGAAACCGATTTTAATTATGGTCACGAGCAGAATACTCTATCGCATTACAGCGGGCGCCAATGGTTGTAGATGCCTAAGAATATACGAGGGCGAAAGTTTTTCAAAAAAGATGAAAAGGAAGATTTTCAGTTTTGACTTGTTCCTGCTTCCTTTTCTGGAAGGCTTTTCAAGAATCATTATTTGCTGCAATTTTATTTATTTGTTTCCAGAAAATTTTTAAGAGAGAAATATATTTCTCCTTTAAAATTTTTCTGGAAACAAATAAATAAAATTGCAGCAAATAATGAATCTCGAAAAGCCTTGGAAAAGGAAGCAGGAACAACTCAAAAGTGAAAATCTTCCTTTTCATCTTTTTTGAAAAACTCTCGATGAATATAGAGTAACTTTATGTGATTCTATATGAAAACTGCCAATGTTTTTTGATTGCTTTAAGTCTGGTTATTGGACATGAATTTAGGAAAGTATCTTGGAAACACTTTTAACAGATGTAATGGGAATGCAACGTCTCAGTTCCATCTATTAGATCTTTTTTTAGTAGAGCGTTACTTTTCGGTTCCCGAGGGTAAAGCTCACAATATAAAAAGTAAAATATGCATCGAGCTTGGCCTTATGGCAAATGGATTTTATCATCTGCAGTGAAAAATCTTTCATGGAAGGTTTTGCGAAGAAAGCATGGGGCTGTTCTCTTTGGAGTCTATGTAGACGACGTAAATTCTTGCCGGCCACATGGGAAAGAAACATTAGAGAACATTTGAACCTACTTAGTGGACGGTCTAAACTCTTAGAATTCAACTTAGAGGAGAAGGCTAGCCTTCTTTTTGGATGTGCTGGTACAAAGAAAGCAGATGGTTTCTCTCTTGTCAGGAGTATAGGAAAAGAGCACACATAAATTTGCATATTAATAGCAGCTCAAATCACCACACATCTCGAAAGATTGCACTAATGACTACCCTAGGTTCTAGCAATCAGGTTCTTGAGAATTTCAAACAAGGAGAATTTGATGTAGGAAATGGAATATGTTTGAGCCTTTGAGGGATTCTCAAACTGAGTGGGTACTAAGAAAAGCAAATTTGACAAGCAATTGAAAAAGCAAAGGTACAAAGAGATTAAAGATTAGAGAAAACACCCAAAAAGGTGGGAGAATGGAGATTGATGGTCAAATTCCATAACATACCAGGGGTTACGGATAATTTGGCAATAACTTAAATGAAGAAAGGCATGATAATTCTAATTGCATCAGACCCTCTTAGAGTCATGTTGGACAGTGCATATGACCTATGAAACCCAAAATTCTACGTGGAAGTTTTTAGATTCCATTTTAATGAGGGAACTAATACATTGGAGGAATGTGTCAGTCGGTGCAAGTGAGGTTGAAAGAAAATTTTGCAGATATTATTTACAATTGAAGCAAGTCTGTGATGGCGAGGCACTCTATGACACTTAAAAATCACATTTGTCTGAAATATTTTTGGTTACTTCCTAAAGTTGATCATTGTAATAACCACAAAATCAGAGAGGTACTGAAATAGATTTTTTAGAAATAACTTAAATAGATACCATGGCCTCAGTTTGAGCAATAGTCGTAAATCCCTCATTAAATTAATATATGGAACAATAGAGATATTATATAGTTCTTATTTTTAATAAGAGATAGAAGTTGAATATCTTTTTTGAATTAGAAGGTCAAATTCTAGAACTCCAAGCTTATATGATGTATTGGATCATTTGTTTTGGTTCTCTTGATGATGGGCCAAATATTTGGACCACCTGCTATGTTGAGATTTGTTGTTACATCAACTGTAATACTTCCAAAATATTTTTCTTTGAATGTTGTTTTTGAAAATCAGCATGTTAAAAAATGTCCAGTCGACACAAAATAACCCCATAAAACTACTTGGTTTTGTCACAGTAGAAAGAAAATATTCTTTTAAAATCCACAATATCTCGTCTCCACCACATCAAAATGTGCTTGGATAAAAGGGGAACATTCAATTAATGTCACCCTTTGTCAGTCAAATTGTTCGTAGACTGGAGTGACTGTTTGCAAGATTAACCTGCTTAATGTTAGTGCTTGTAAGTGGTGCCTAGACTAGTATAGGGCTGAATTCTCTCATACGACAATTTTAGAAGATCAATGAACACCCAATGGCCAATATAATTCTAGAGGGGTAATGGTTAGTATCATTAAAGGCTACATTGTTTCTACAAGCATTTATAGCTGTTATTGTAAGACGAGTTTCAAATGGTCATTTTGTTTGAACTTCTTGTAGAATGTTATTGAAGGGAAATAATGTTGGCTATATATATGATTTTTAAGATTATTGTTGAAATTATAGTTAGTTAAGTTAGACAAAAAAGATTAAGTGGTTATTTGAATCTTAGTGTTACCTGGGGACGCGTTTCTGGCATGACCTGTCCCGGATCCCCTGGCTGTCCCATAAAATTAATGTTTGAGTTTTGATAATTTGTTTGACTTCCACTCTCATGTGAACTCTCAATTTAAATTATTTACCACAACTGTCATATGTTAAGGTTCTATAATGTATATAAGCATGCTTTATCCATGTTTTCATATGAATATTTAAAATCTTTCTATATATTAAAAATTTTCCCTATTTTTTATATAGTCATCCCCACTGCTGTCCCTTGCTCGGGAAAAAAAATTGTCACATAAATCCTTTTCCCCGTCCTGGAAACCCAAGGTAACTTAGGTATCTGTAAGAGTGGTTCTAGAATTTGGCCTTTCAAATTTTTCTACCATGGCTTGGAGAGGGCCTCATTGGGACATTCCTTTGAGGGATATATGTTTATTTTCTATTTTTTCACACCATTTTGCTCTAGTCTATTTACTATGTTAGATCATGGTTTTACTAGGAAGTGGCTTTGTTTTTGTTTGTCTCACTTCCTTTTTGGTGGACTATGTAAGGGGTTTATTTTGTTATGGCTTCTCCTTCAAGTAGAATATGGTTTATTTTGTTCCTTCCCTTGTTGTGGTTTGTTTTGTTGCTCAAAAATCTGAAGATAAAAGCAATGACTGTTTTTCGCCAAAGATATGAGAAGGTAATTTTAAGTTTGATGGCTGCTACATTGCTTCACTTGGAGATTCTAGGGCCTACCCTTTCACTCCCTTAGCTGTTACTAAAAGCATGGTAGTCTTAAAGGAGGAATTTTGTTATGGATAGAAAAGTGGGGTCCATAATCCTCTCATCTAGTAATGGGTTCTTGATTCTGTCAATGATTTTTATGAGAAAATTAATATTGCTTCGTAACAAATAGTCTTCAGTGCTAGACAATTAAAATTTTCTGACCTGGTTCATACTCAAACTTGACAAAGACAATTACAATTTTCTGACTTGGTTCATACTCGAACTTGACACAATGGGCAAATAGTTTCAATTTTTTTTAATGATTTTTTAAAGGGTGGGTTACCTTATTCCCCTATAGAGGTGCTTTGAGATACCAAAATCGTAGCTTTCACTTATGGGAATAGGTACACCCCACATTTTGGGAGATAGTCCATTCCTTACCTATCAACACATCTTAAAACATGCATAGGAGTGTTTGTATGCTGCTTAGGAGCTATGCTTAAAACAACCTTAACATATGTTATTTGTGCTTGCTTTAGAGCTGGGAAATATTAAAAAAGTTTTAAATTAAAAGAAGAGCAATTAAAAGCATGAAAAAACAATCTCAAAGCAACAAGGAAACACGACAACTGTAGGAAAACCCAATGTGGAAAAATTCTAGCAACTCGAGGCTGTGTTTTCTTACGTCAAGTACAAGACCAGCAACATTAGAAGCCAGTTGCTCACTTGGCACCTTGAAGAAAACTGCAAGACTATGATTATACTTCTATAATACTCTTATAGATTTGATCTGCTCTTCAGGTTACTCAAACTACCTTCACACTCTTCTTAATAGGATCAAATAATGCAAATCCTGATGGATTTAGAAGAGCCCATTGAACATGCTTGTAAAAGATCATCCTAATGGCACAGATGCCCTAAAATGTTTTTCCATCTCAAAAATCAAAAGGTTGCATGCTTCCTATTTTTCCTATTTGAGTACATTTGGCAATAGTTATAGGATGAATTTGTTAGCTTTTGAGTTTTGCTACTTCAAACTCTGTAGAGGAAAGATTTGACAGCCCACAAGTTTTGTTGCTAAACTTGTTTTCTAAAAGTGTTCAAAACTTGGAGGATCTCTAAGGGTTTGCTATCTTCAAGACCACTCCCATGCTTATCTATTCCCAATGGTCCTCTTGTAACATTTTGACTTTTGTTTTTGCCATTGTGATTGTCAATGGGGATGTGAGTGTATAGGAGTTGTTTTTTTTGATGAAAAATAAAGAATTTTCATGTCCATTTTCAAAATGCAGACCCTTCAAAAGAACGAAATAAATGAATAATGGATGTTAGTGTGGATTGATATAGTAGGCACCCTTATTCTGATTTCTTGTTTGTTTACTAAGAGGATGATTGGTAGTATATAACAATAAAATACATTCAACAGAGTAAACAACTAATGACTGTAATATTAATATGAGCAGCTTCACATCAACCAAAAAAAATATGAGCAGCTTCACAATGAATCTTACAAACCAAACATCAATATTATTTAACCTAAATCTGATAAGTTCTTACTCAATACATAAAGATTGATCACTCAATGAAGTATTACATATAATCCAAGCATACAGACATACCCTTGAATCACAGCCTCCTTTTATGATAACACAATACAAGACCAAGTCTATGAAGCCCTAAGTGGCACTATTACTTGCAATGCACAGAGCTGTCAACAACAGATCATTTATAGCATTTCCATGAGCTCCAACAATCACCAAGACGCTCAATAATCTCTGCATTAACAGTAATGACGTCTCCCAGCAATATATATATATATATATATATATATATATATATATATATATATATATATAGCAGCATATTCGTTTGTGTAATCAGCATAAAGAAAGATGGCTACAGCTATGAACCACTTCCTCAGCGATACAAATCAGGCATTCACTCTGAAAACTCTCCAATGCCACCCAATACTCACACCCAGCTCAAACACTCGACTCAGCTTGCAAATGGACTTCAAACTGTTAAAGAACTGCTTGAGAAGTATGATATCAGACCTGAAACCATTGATCGAACCTTCCTGTGAAACGTCCAAGCATAGATATGATTTCTTTGCACATATAACATTCTTTGATTGTTGCAAATAGATTAATCTCCAGACTGTGGGATTTTGTCCTCCAAGCCCTTGAAGATCAACCCTCCAATCAATTTCATAAACTTTGATTCAATCCAGCATACTTGAAAGGAGCTTTTAAAAGCCTTTTATAACATCCCTAGGAGAGCCCATATACTTCCCTAGGCAATGTGGGATAAATAGAGATACATTCTTTTTAAAAAAATGTCTCCAAGTATCTCTAATAAAGGGGCACTTTAATATTTAAATAAGTTTCCCTTTAACTTAAGTCCCCATGTCAATAAAGTTAAATATTTAAATTTAACTTTATAACTTAACTTTATTGATAAATAAATTAATAATCACAAATGATTATTAAAATCTTTAGTCAATATTTAACAATTATCATTGACAGGATAATCCATGATTCACTAATGATCCTGGCCTGGCTCAACTGACTTACTATAAATATAAGTATGCCAAAACTGCATCCAGGCACTGTGGATTGACTTGCAATGAAAACTGCCCGGCCTCAAGGTCCCTTAAATGTCTTGGTTAGCCTCAAGGACCATGGAGAAATAGGCTAACGGCAAACTCGTACAACATGTGCTAGAAAGGGGACACTACAATGGAAAATTTCACACTTACAAAATAAGGGTTATAAATTATTTTGTATGGAGAATAAAGTGACTTTTTTAACGCTTCTTTTTAATTTGACTTAAGTCACTTTATTAATTTAGTTGAAGTAAAAATATCTGTAAATTTAACTTTATTGGACAACTATAATCTATTACCCTTTTTTTTCCTTAATATCCTGAAAATAGCCTACGAGAATTAAATAAGCTAAATGGGTTTTTCCTACCACTCCTTGGAAAGGGACATTATAGTCCTCCCTTCCGGAGATTGCTTGTCCTCAAGAAATTGAAGATTCAAATGATTAGAAGTCTACTCACCTCACCAAGTAACATCCTCTAAAGGAGAATCCCTTTATTTGATGAGATACCCTTTAAGCACCTTGGTCCTCAATGTGATGTCCTCTCCTTAACTTGCCCTAGAAGTTGCCCTTCATCATTGTGCAACACTTAAGATGTATGTGAATTCCAATTTTAGAAGATGTGGAGTAAGGAGGCATGGTAGGGTGCCCTAAGACAATGGTTCTCCCTCCATATAGTCCTCCTCCATTCTTCTATGGTTGGAGTTATCTATGATTCATCAATAGTTCCCCTACGTAGGAGTTGAGAAGGTACTTGCAATAGGGTGCCCTTAGTGGTTCACCCTCTCACAATACAGTAGGGTGCCTACATAGCTATTCTCCCTTAATTGCCATTGCAACAGGGTGCCCTTAGTGGTTCTCCCTCTCATAGCGCAGTAGGGTGCCCTCATAGCTATTCTCCCTTAACTACCACTACAATAGAGTGCCCTTAGCGATTCTCCCTTAATTGCAAACTCTGTCCCATTCCCTTGTGATTAACTATTGTTAGATTAAGTTCATGTCTTAATGTTTATTGACAATAGACCAAGATGCATTATAAAATCACATAGATAGCTTAATCAGTGTTTTTGCATTATCAAAAATAGAATAATACAACACCCTATGCTTATATCTACTTATTGTTATTCTCTGATCTGCCCTTAATGAGTATCGATTGCTGATTGAGTCTTGATTATTTACCCCTTGATTCACAACACAATGTGTCCCCTTTCAATGCTTGGAATGAATCCTCCTTTGTACTTTTTTTTTTTGATCGGTAAAAGGCCGAAGCCATAATTTTATTTATATTAAAATTATTTTCACAATATAACCCCGCTCGCTGCAGGCGCTGGTAGGAAAGAGCGGGGTCGAGAAAACCTCCAGCCTTGTCCGGGACAAAAGTCCTGTTACTGATACAAAAATATACGTGGGCATCCCCACGACTTGAGCTTTGTCGAGATTTGTTACATACATAGGTCCATGGGCATACCCACTACCTTCAAGAATTTTCATTTTACATGTTACTTTTGCATTTCAACGACTGCGATTGTGTACAATTTTGATTGAATCTTTTAAATGTCATCCTTTAATCCTAAATCTTTAGTGAAAGCTTGTATTTGACATCAGATTGTGTCTTCCCCCCTGCATTACAAGACAATTTCTTCGACATCCAATGGTTAAATATCAGAGAATTAATTTGAAAATAAAACTTACCTTGGGTAGTGTTACCTTGCTTCGAGATTACCTTCATTATGATGACATGGTTAAAGTCTAAAGGAATAAATTAACATCCCCCATTGGCTACATAGGAATCACCATGGTAAATGAAGATGTTACACTTATTAATGTATTCTTATTTATTCACCAAGATAACAACTATCATTTAATGCCTAGAAATAAAATATAAATAGATAAATTATTAAAACATTAAAAAATTTCTCATTTGGTGATGTTCTAATGTTAAAGAAACGAAAACATCCTCTAGTTTAGAAATCACGTTACATCTAAATCAAGGCTAATAAAAGTGATCCACATATACATTCTATAATCAATTTCTAATAAAGAAAGTAAAAGGTCAGCAGCAAAAAGAGACCATCGTTACTTTCTTGGCGGAAGGGTCACATAAGGATTGAGTCACTACTTTTCATTGTTGCCTTTGAGAATAATATATTATTATCCAAATCAATCTCCCTTTGATGTCCTCCTAAATGAAACCTTCTCCCCTTTATATCTTCTAATGTGGGGGAGAGTCACACCTCTTCATCATGTATGCCTCTATGCAATGGTCACAACCTTTCTCAATTACCACCCTTTGAAAGAGTCACAACCCTTAAACATTTCTGCCCTTTCAAAGAGTCACAACCTTTCATAATTGCAACCCTTTTTGAAAGAGTCACAACCCTTCATAATTACAATCCTTTCGAATAGTCACAACCACTCATAATTACAACCCTTTGAAAGAGTTACAACGTTTCATCGTTGCTGTCCTTTGAAAGAGTCACTTCTTTATTTTCTTCACATTCCTTTCTTCTTTCATTAATTCTTTTTTAATTCCTAAGCTCTCCTCTTTCTTCCTTCATATCCCCTTCCAAATGAACTCTCCTCCCTTTTATATCTTATTTTGAGGGAGTCACAACAATTCATTATGTATCTCTTGATCTTTCATTAACTTAATTAACTTGTAATTATATTATATTATATTTTGTTATTATCTATCTATCTATTTGTTATTTTTAATTTTTTTTTTATTATTGTTTTTTATTATTAAATCCTATTTCACAAAGGAGACATTACATTCAACCTCCTTTTTCTGACATCTGTAATAACTTCAGGGATTAGAACCAATCTACCCTCCTCATCCAATGGTGGAAGTTTAGTTGAAGTGATACGCCACCCAAGTGCTTTTTTTCAGGCAAGAAATGTGGAATATATTATGAATTTTGCTATTTTTAGGCAGCTCCAACTCGTAAGCTACTTCACCAAATCTCCGTGCAATCTTATAAGGGTCATAGAAGCAAGGCTTCAACTTCTTAGAACCACTCTTCTTCATTGAAGACTGTGTGTAAGGTTGCAGGGACAAGAAAACTAAATATCCCCACCTCAAAGCTTCTCTTGACTTTGTTACCATCTGCATATATCTTCTACTGATTTTGTGCACTATGAAGATTATCCTCAAGTGACTTATGGATGCCTTTATTGTCTTGAACCCAATCTTGTGCCTTAGGAGCTTTGCTATCCTTGAATGTCAAATTTACAAAAGACGTAATGTCCTCTTCCTAATTAGTCTAGTTTGGTGGATAGTTAGTCTATCCGAAGGGCTCTTGTAGGTTAATGTGTTAGAATGTAATGTCCCCTTCCCGATTTACCTTAGGATCTGCCCTAGAATTGACAATTGTTTCAAGTTAGGGTTAGGGTTACATCTTTACCAAGTAAAATATTGCCCTTAAACAATATGATTGTGAATTTAGACCTTGCAACCATAGCTAAGGATACATATTACATATATTTTCAATTATTAGGGTTGGATAATATCATGTAATAATCTACACACACACACACACACACACATATATATATATATATTTGTATCACTTCCCACTATTCAAACACATCAGGGTTTGGAGGAAGAAACATGATAGGTTTGCCCAAAGCAATCTTGCACTAAGCCCAAGAGTGCACACTCACCTTCTCGGCCCTAGTTGCAGGCAATATGGATATCCACTCGGGGTGGTCTACCTAGTGGGGTGCTTGTACTTGCTTTCCTTATCCATGCGTCATCCCCTAATTTCAATAATCCATCATAGTAGAGTTAGAGAGGAGATCGTAATAGGGGACTTCTCGATGATCATAACTAAGCCCAAGAGTTGATCTTTGTTCTCTTGGCCCCAGTGGCAAGCAACATGGACATCCAGTTGGGAGGGCCTACTTAGATGGCAATCTCATACTTCTCCCTTGTCCTTACACATCCTTAATTACATGATGGCAATTGACAAACATGTTTATTAACAAACATATATCTAATCTCACACATATATGTATATAAGAGGTAAATGTTGACAAATAATGCATAGGCGAAATGTACACCACAAGAGCAATCATTAAATGCTACTAGTTGTTTGATACATAAATCTGGATCTGATCTGTTCAAGTCTGGTCTTGACTTGTAGTTGCTGCTTACAATATTCCTTTCTCCATCTGGACTTGTGTTTGTTTGATTGCTGCAGATATTTTATCCAATGAACACACACACACACACACCTGATCTCATTCGATTTCTTCCTTATATTTCTTTTTTTATTTTCAGTCTCTTTTTGTTTCCCTTTTTCCTTCTTCGATTTATTTCTTATTGTCCCTTAGGAAGGGAGATGTCTCTTTTAAGAGAGATACGTTTATTAAGAGTCACATCCTTTCTTAATAAGCACAAGTGAATTGATTAATTCATGCCTCTTCATTATAATCAGTGGCCTGTTATTTTTAGCACTGCCAACAATTGGTTGACACCTACCAAGTGGAAGGTTGGCCGTTAGAGTGTTGGCTTCCCTAGGCACTTCTAGGTCTCCTCGAGCAACACATTGTAAAGAGCCTTGTTGGCTCTATGCTGAAGAATTTATATTTTTTTGTTTTTTTGAAAAGTTTTGCATTTTTGTTTGTTTTTGAGATATAAGATATGCAACTGAATTCTAAATTTTAAAGCACAATTCCAATTCCATAATATTATTTGCAAACAATTCAATTTTGCGAATATACATATATAATATTGTTTGATTATTAATAATTCCAATATCAAATGTGCACCTTAGCATATATGCAAATCACTGCCACTAGGAAATTACAAACCCAGCCTGCCTGAAGAAAAACACAGCCTCTATTGGTGTTGATATAGGCTCTGGAAGTCAATGCAACTTCCAATGTAAAAATCGCTGCCCATTAAAAGACTATTGCTGCTCAATTCTGGAGATGGCAACCTCCACAAATCTGATTGCACCTCCTTATAAATCAGACGCAACCCTCAACATGTAAAACACAACAAATAGTGAACAATTTTGATATACAACAGGACCAAAATTGTAACCAGCATAATCGGAGTTTAATTCTCTGATTTTCAGAGCACAATTCACCACATCTTTCAATGATTCAGAGTGCAGATAGAGAGGAATCAATCCTCACAAAACCCTTGTTGAAACCCTTCAACAAATTCTCCATGAAATTAAAACAATAGCCAAGAATGAATTAATTGCTTTTTGCACAAAGCATTGCTTTTATAATAAAATATATCTTCTTCAAGACACCAAAGGCAAATAACTTCTCTCACACACTTTTCACTTAAATGCCCTTTGCTTTATACTTAGGCACATATTTGAATAATATAATTTATTAACTCCCTTTTGGCTCCAAAAACAACCTTTTCATCAATATCATGATATTTTGACACACAAGGTCATTGTTTCTTGTGCCTAAGATTTAAAACTTTTCAACCCGGTTCCAACGAGCTATGACATGAAGGTGGCCAATATACAATACCAACAAAAATAGCAACCTTAGTGTTTTTAATTAAATAATAATCATAATTCACCCATCTTGTGAAAATGATTGAAGAAGCATTAGAATCGCAATCTGACAGCACACGTGTGATCCTGATGAAGAAAGACGATGAATGAACCTAATGGGGCGACTTACTAAAAATAGATGCTCCCTCCAAGATTCTTGGAGCCTAAACCAGATGCCAAAAATAAAAACTGAGAGCATCATTCAACTCCCCTAACTCATTTGAGCTCATCAGAACCATCCATTGACTTATTATAAATAGTAAGTTAGACTAAACGGATCCATAACCTTCAACAAGGTCCTCTAATCACCAGTATTAGCCTACAAGGACCTAGTAATAGGCTAAATTCATCCACTATTATGGTCACGCTAAAAAGGGGACATTACACACACTGACTCCTGAGCCTCCCTCAACAATGGTATTTGTGAACTTTCTCCCCATTATTTCTATCTCGACGACTGGCTTCCTTTCGATGCTTACCATCAGCAACATAGGGTTAATAGCTTGGTAAGTTGGTTGCCTTTGGGTGGTGACTTCATCGTTGGTTCGTCTTGTGGCTTATATCGGTTTTGGTGCGTGTTGTGGTCGATCATATTGCTAATTTCTACTCTTAGTTGCGACATAATTTGTAGATGGTTTGCCACCTTGATGGGTACGATTGTTTGCAACACCTGCTGAACTATGTTCTTCTTTGACTCTAGCTGCACTAAGGTACTTGCAATTCGGTTGGAGGTTATTTGTTCCTTCACCGTCACTTGTTCTAATTCTGCTCTGGCTTCTCAAAGTCATTCTTACTCCGTATGAGGGTCTGAGTACATTGCCTTCTTCGTCTGTGCTCTCTAGATTGTTAGAATTGCCTCGTCTTGTTTCTCCACCTCCAACATAGAAATAGCCTTTTGCTTTGGGTAGTTGGTGTCTTCATGGTTACCTAGTCCACACCATTTGGACAAATAATTATATGTTGCCTTTCTTATCTTGGCAATCTTTGTCAAAGTTTCCCCATTTGGTACTTTGTAGACACTGTATGATAGGATGTCCTCTAGAGTTGTACTACATTGGATTCCACCCTTGTTGATTTCCATAACCGCCCGACAATACATTCTGCAGTTTTGATGGATTGGTCTCTCCTTGTGTGAAGAATACTTGCATACTTCTAGACTTCAAATCATATGGATACTCCTTAATTGAATGACCCATCACTTGATAAATTTGTAATGTTCTTGATGGGATCCAACACAAATCTTGCTTTCCAAAATAGTCTGAACAGAGTTACAAAGGTAAACCTTTATACATTGACACACTATCCTATAGATCTAAAGGAATCTTCTAATAGAATCACCTGATCTTGTTTGCTTCTTGGATGATTATAACCTTTGTCCAATATGATCTTTGCAATGCCAGAAACACGATATAATATTTTGCAGCAGTTGTTCCTCTGTAGAGAGCTGATGACCACTCCTCCACTTCCTAACTATCCAACGACTTGTTGAAGAATATAACAATTGGTTCTTGGCATTGGGAAGTGCCATGAATGGCGATCAAAGGCTCCTCCTTAAGTATGTTTTGCCTGTAGCACTGCACATTAATCTCAAACAGTATTACTAATACCCTAAATCAAACAGAGATCAATGCACAATCCTTAGGCTCCAAAATTCATTAACTCCTGATAAGTCCGAACTCTTGATTGCCTCTATTCACTATTCCAAGCTGAAATAGCAGTCTTCGATTTGTAGCATGCTTACTATCTCCATTGATAATCTCCCATGTCTTTGTGATAGTATCCTTTGCTGAGGAGTTGCTTGGTATTGAAATTATTAGTCGCAGTATAAGATGGTTACTGAAATCCGTTGCTCAATACAATTACTAGTAGTCGCCCCTTCAAGCATTAATATCCAGTTTGCTACTATACTTTGTAATGTTCTGTAAGGATTATGCCAGAGCTCACATGAGGGATATAATGGTGCCACTTCTGTCAAACTAACAATTATTCCTTAGATGCAATTATCATCAAATACTCACGAGGGCACCTCATTAACAAATTAATATATGAGTCATCCTCCACAACAATGAATATACGCTTCTGTGACAATAGACTTTGCACTTGGTTATTGATCTTGTTCTTCACAATCCACAACGATGGATGCTCGATAATTACAAGTTTTGATATGCTTAAGTCTCACGACACTTTACAAATCCGTCACCAATTCTGAGGAGTTGTCTGATTGTGATTTGATCAATATTTCTTGGATCTATTCAAGTTTTCAATGTAGGTCTTTGACTAAGGGTCTTCCAAAAGTTGTGCCAAATAGATTAGAATTGTCTTTTCTCGTTAGAGAACTTAATCACACTACAAAAAAATTGCAACTATATCGTTCGTGCGGAAATCAAACATTGGATCACTATCTAGAATGGTTTGCATCAAGAATAGTTAATTAGATTAAGACAATATAGACCCGAAGACACGCAAACAGCTTTGAGCTTCAAATATTATAATCCCATATATCATTCTATGTAAATTATAATAAGAGCAAACACACAAACAACTCACAATGTAGATCAAAGATGGAAATATCATATTCACATTATTTGCAATATCTTGATGAGCGATTAAAAATTTATCCCTAATAGAGAGAGCACAAATTTGGGCGAACTCGGCAGACTAGGAAGGATCTTGCACCTCCAAAACTGCAAAAAAAGACCCAATTCCAAACTAGAATTGCAATTACAAGTAAGAGATAGATGATCATTGATTACAATGTAATGTCCCCATTTTGAGCGAGCATCTGAGTTAATAGATTTAGCCTATCACTGGGTCCTTGTAGGCTAATACTGGTGATTAGAGGGCCCTAATGTGGGTTTTGGCTCATTTTGAGGGACTTACTATTTATTGTAAGTCAACAGTTGGTTTTGATGAGCTTAGATGAATAAGAGGAATTAAATGATGCTCTTAGTTTTTATTTTCGGCTTCTGGTTTGGGCTCCAAGATTCTTGGAGAGAGCGTCTATTTTGAGAAAGTCACTCTGTCAAGTTCAGTCATCATCTTTCATCATCAGGATCACACTTGTGCTATTAGATTTTGATTCTGATGCTTCTTCAGTCATTTTTTCAAGACAGGCGAATTATGATTATTATTTAATTAAATTGGTTAAGGTTTCTATTTTTATTGGGATTGTATATTGGGCACCTTGGTGTTATAGCTCGTTGAAATTGGGTTGAGAAGTTTTAAATCTTGAGCACATAAAATAGGGACCCTATGTGTCAGAATAGCATTATTTTAATGAAAGGGTCATTTTCATCATTAAAGTAGAGGGAAATATAATAGTTTATTATATTTCAAATGTGCAACCATAAAGCAAGTTGCTTTAAGTGGAGGTATGAAGGTGAAGTTAGCTGTTGGTGTAATTGGGGAGCTTTTACATTAAATTCTCTATAAAAGCAGCTAAAAAGCTAAAAAGTATTGATTCCACGATATTGATATTTGTTTTTGATGAAGAGAAATTGTGAGGGTTTGTAATTTCTTCAAGCTGAGAAGAAATATCTCTGTTTTTGTTTGCACTTGAGCCAATCCATGCTTGTTGGTGAATTGTGCGATTTCTACATACTGCGTGAGCCTTTGGGGTTGGTGCAATCTCATCTTGGAGGCACAAATTGATGTTTTTATGGGTTGTGATCATCATTCTATGAGCTGCGTCCAAGCTGGAAGACTGTGTTCATTCTACTAGAGGCTGCGATCTTTAATATGGCATGCGATCTTAATGTGCTGCGTTTTGACCATTTCTAGCAGGTGCGTATTATCTATATGCAATAAAGGTGCACACTCAAGAATCAATCTGCAATAGTACATTCTTGTTCATTGTATATTTATATTTGAAAAGGAATAAAATCAGAAGTTGTGCATTTTCAGTTTATGTATTTGTTTTTGTCAATTTCATATATCATTGAAAAGTAAAAAAAAAGCATATATCACAAAAAACAAAAAAAAATCGCAAAATTCTAAAAAAACAAAAAACAAAAATACATATCTTCAGCACCAGTTGAATTGAGAGCCAACAGGGCTCACTACATACAACTGCTCCAAGGGAGCTAAATAAATATGAGGTTAATATCTTTATTAACAAATGAGTTGGCCCCAAAATAAATTCAAATGAGTGGCCGAAATGGGTCCACGAGTTACAAATAGGTCTAGAAGTTACATATAGGACCAACACAAAATCTAAAACAATTCCATTAAAATAAAGGTACATGACAATCCTCCTAGTCCAAAGATTGCTTGTCCTCAAGCATTCTATCAGCAAATTGTCCAGTGTTTGACAAGCTCCAGGATTCCAAACCAAGTGCAGAGTTGGTAGTGATTTTTGCAGAAGTCTCTATGCCGCATCATAATTGTGAGTGCCACCTCGTTAATTCTCTTGGATGTTGGCAAAAAGAGAAGATCTCCATTGAGCTTATGCTGCTCCACTCTGATATAAACAATGCCATGTGCAGAGTTGTGGAGCAACTCGTCCAACTCTGATTGAAGTTAGGTATCAGTCATGCTTATGCCCGACTCCCACATCATTGCGCTCTCAAACCAATTAGTTGCTGTTCCGAAGAGGCAATTTGAAACCTCAATGCTCAGCTGCAACTTACGCTCTCCAAGAAGACACCACTTGCCTTGAAGAGCATGAATCATGTGCACCTCATGTCCTCCAATCAGGAGAAGTGTTCTGACGGTGGCTTCTCCATGAATATCCCCATACAGAGATGAACCCATCATGCCATCATCAATGCATACTCCCTCATAGGCTGGTCCAAGGGACATGAACTCCCCCACAAGAGCTGCTAGAAGAGATAACTCCCCTTCATGAAGGGCCCAAGGAGCCAAACCAATCTGAATCACTTATGTCTCCCTCAATATGAGTAGGTAGGTGTAGTACTAGTGGCTGAGCCACCAAGGGTGTGCTCAACTATCCCCTCTTCCTCTATGATTTGAATCTTCAAAGGTCTCTCCAAATGTGGAAACTCATGATGCAAAGTAGGTAGCCATCCAACACAAATCCTTCATGACTGAAACAAACAATTGAACTTTTGAAAATCTCTAAAAACTTGACATCCAAAATTAAATGAAACTCACTGACAATCCTTGTGTAGAACTGCATTGAAAGGCTAGGAGGGTTTTTGTCCTCAAGAAAGAATTAATTCTTATGAAATAAAATTGTTCAAATAAGCAAGAAGACCCTTTTTGAAAACATTTTTCCCTTTTATAATTTTTAAAATAATATTATTTTCTTTTTGACAGTT
This sequence comes from Chamaecyparis obtusa, assembly GCA_027943335.1. Taxonomy (NCBI): domain Eukaryota; kingdom Viridiplantae; phylum Streptophyta; class Pinopsida; order Cupressales; family Cupressaceae; genus Chamaecyparis; species Chamaecyparis obtusa. The sequence continues at coordinate 93,000 of BSBK01003654.1, forward strand.
ATTCCGTTAAATTACAAAAATTATGATAGTGTACTTTTTTAAGTCACCTTTTTGCACCTTGGGTCTAGCAGTACTTATTTAATCAGTTATAATGACCCAAATAATCAAATATAAGTTCTCTTTTAAATTGTAACTTACTGCTACTTTCCAATAACTTAATTAATGTATTTAATTAATTTCCCTTTTCTCTGCACCCCATTGGCGTATGGGAGATGTTGCAAAAAATAGACTAAGTGTCATCAGTGAATTTATTCCTGGGACATGATAGGCGTATTCTTTAATATCCCTTATTAGCTTGTCTATTATGCTTTGTTTAGTATTACAAGAAGTCCATAGTTTTTTGAAGGTGCTGGAGTAAGTGGAAAAATCTGGTTTGTCTACAGCTAAGGGACGTAATATTAGTTTTAAACAACAATGCACAAGCATCACGGTGTTTTCTCTTCTTGCACTATTTCTTCGGACTTTAAAGATTAATGTTTTTCTATATACTCCTGAAATTACTCTCTGTTTTGATTATCAGTAATATGCAGAATAACAATCTACTAACATCCATTGTTTTCATTTTCCTCTGCAGGCTAATCAGAGTTATTTGATGTGCCTATGACTTAAGTCTTATCTGTAACAAGCTCACAGTTTTGTAGTTGCTTTGTATCTAAAACAACATGGAGAACAATCTGGGTCTCCTTGGTGTAGATCCATTTATCTCTAAAGCTGAGTCACATTCACTGTTTAGTTATAGCAGTGAGAGGTGGTTGGGACTTGGCTCAATTGTTGACAGTGCTCCTTATCCATCTGATCAGGTTTATGCTTCTGGTAATCTAGGTACTGGACTAGCTCGTCCATCTTTAGCCCATATGACAGATGGATTATTTTTCTGTTTGATGAAAAGGAGCAGTAGTGACCTTGCTGCCAGTTCTAAGAAATCAGATTGGTTGCAACAATTTAGTTATAGGAAATGGCATTGTTTCCATCAATTTTTTTCTGCATTTGATTTTGGTAAAGGAAATGTGCGAGAAACACAAGCCAGTCACATAGGCAAAGCAGGTACACTTTCATTTATTCTGGAAAGGGTTACTCCACTCATGTTGAGAAACCGATGGAGTGGATGTCAACATTATCCACCTTTTCCTGTATTTGTTCTTGCAGCTGCATTTTTTCCGCTGTTGAACAATTTGTAAGTTTAGGCTTGATTTTAAATTTCCACAAGGGATGTGCTATTAACATTTCAAATCCATCTTCTTTGTATAGGCATTGTCTAGTAATGGAAACTAAATGTTAAGGAAATTATAGGTTTCTGATTTCACAGTGGGCTTGCTAGTCATCTACTCTATGATGGCATAATTAGAATGTTGATATTTTTTTTAATATTTTGATTGAGGGATTGAAGATCTTCAAATTTATTGGCTATTCCAATTGAAGATACAACTGCAAAAATCATGAAAGAGAGAGAAGAATCTGTACAGAGTTATTGCAAATTGGAACATATTGAAGAACACAATATGCCACAACTATCAAAGAAGACAAACAGAAGTTTCAGAGATGTAGTTGAGCCCAGGACCGGCATAAACTTTCCAGGAGATCTGGTCAGTACTGAGTCTGGAAGTGGCAACACCAGTCTGATATCCCAGGTAAATTTACATGATACAATATCTGTCTGCGCATTCAAATGTTTTATTCTAACATTGTAGTTGCATGATGCCAATCAATTTTTAAGTTTTTCAAAGGATGCTCAACAATTGGAATTAAGCCAAACAAGATTACATAATAGAAACTATCAGTAAGTGTTAAAATATAGTACTAGCCTATAAGTCTTCTCCGAGTCAAAGTTCAAGCTATTGTGCTATCAGAGATTAAAATGCAATAGAATGACACATGTATTATGAGATGGGAATTTACACATTGGAAGAGCAGTGAACTGTGTGCATCAAGAGGCATTCATGAGTTCCATAACAAAGAATGAACTATTCGCACATCCTAAAAGATGATAACAAACTATAAAAAGTCAAACAAATAATACACAAGTAGACAATAATGAATATTCCAACATTCCCCCCTTATTACATCATTATTTTAAAGTACTAACAAGATTACCTTGAAATGTTTCAAACTTCATATGTCCAAGAGCTTGGTGAAGATGTCAGTTTTTTCTTGAGTAGAGCAGAATTGGCCTGAAATAGGACTAGATTTTGCCTTTTGGGGATTGTGTTAGTACCGCACAACCTTAATTATAAAAACCCTAAGAACAATGATGGAACCAAAATGAAAAAATCCTCTTTGCTCTTTGTAAATCATTATTGTTTTTTAAAATTTAGAGACGGCAGGGTTTTTGGTTAATAAGGATTTTAAGTAGCAAGGAAACTTTTCTTCTAGTTCCAAGTGTTTCCAATTTTCTTTTTGATTCAGGTGGCAAATCAAAATCCACGGCCAAAATTTAACGTTAGACTTAGCTTCTAATTAGTCATAGCCATCCAATATCAGCTCAAAGATTAACATCTCCACTAGCCCTTGATGACATTGGTATTAGATCTCTTAGGCATTAACCTTGTTCCCTTTCCTGGGTGTGGCAATGCCCTGAGATGTTCAAGTGGGCGAGATGAAAGTTCATAAGTAGGAAAGAAGATATTTCATCTTCATTAATAGCTCTGTTGTTTTCAACGACTTTATTACAATTGTGATTTTTTTTCTTTTGAGCTAGATAAAGAAGATAGATAGTTGTTCATCTCTTTCAAGAGAAAGTCATTCACACAAATTATAAACCTCTGTTTCAGTCTTATGTATTTTGTCTGATCTATGGATGCATGTTACTTATGGCACCAATTTTTTGGGCAATATGCTTCTGCTTACATTGATATTTCAGCAAATTAAAATTGTCACAAAATCAATATAACTTGGGACATGGACAATTTTCTTAGGCAAAAGATCATTCATCTTTGCTTATTTTCTAAAATTCATAGATTTGTTCTATGTTGCCCATATTGTGTACCATTTCCTCAATTCTGGGGTGATTGGGAGCTTGTGTTTTTGGAGGCTCTTTTGTTTCAGAAATTGTATTTGTTTATGTGATTTGTACAACTTAGGTAATGGTACATTTTAAAATTTTAAATATATTTTGGAGACTCATTCTGTTCTCACATCCTCACACATGCTTCCTCTAACTTTGTTCAAATAGAATTATTTTTATAGGCAAAAAAACTGACCATATATTTCACCTTATTGATTTATTTAGTCATCTATATTTAAAATTGGCAAAAAAGAGCTTAGAGTTCATGGATTGACACACATGCGAGACATTGTTCGTTAATAAATTCAATGAGACAGCAAACTAGGCATTATAGAATCCCTTTATGGGCTCAAGAAGTATTGGCCAGATATTTAATAATCGAATTGCCTAGAAAATTCAGTATGGTTTCATTGCAGGAAAATTATGAATTGTTAATAATAATTATCATTGAAAGTGGTTGCCTCACTAATATTGGTTGAGAGGGTCTATATACCTTTGCAGAAGAATTAATTTTATGCATTGAGCAGTCTCGGAGACATGTGCCAAGAGAAAAATTATTGAAAAATGAATTAGGAGATAACAAAGTTCTTGCTATTCTAGACAAGCAACCAATATGAATATGCCTTAAGAATATAAGGATGGCTCAAGAGGCAATGCTGGCATGAATTTGTTTGCTTGTATCTTTGATGAATATTTTGTATTTGAATAATCTCCTTTTATTTATTTTTAATTTCATCACATAGAAGTCCTTTCTAACAATTAACTCTTTTGAAATTAACTGATTGTGTGTAATTGAGTACTAGTGACTCCACTTGCAACTCCCCTTTGTTTCTCCTCAATAGGGGTTTCTCAAGTAAGATTCTCAATGTTTTTATGGGTATCATCAAAATGTACTAAGGTTGCAACAACCATATCCTCGGTGACTTTTAGCTTATCTTTCAAATTATATGCTTTAAAATCCTCAAATAAAATTTCTGATTGGTCCTTCAAATCAGCGTTTTTAATATCATCATTTTGGTCTAGCTCATGCATACAAGTTTGGACAGCCCTTTGGTTGAAGGAAATTTAATTATCTGCTGTACTATGTTCAGATTTATTAAATGAATTTTCCTCTATTTTGCAACTCCCCTTTGTTTCTCCTCAATAGGGGCTTCTCAAGTAAGATTCTCAATGTTTTTATGGGTATCATCAAAATGTACTAAGGTTGCAACAACCATATCCTCGGTGACTTTTAGCTTATCTTTCAAATTATATGCTTTAAAATCCTCAAATAAAATTTCTGATTGGTCCTTCAAATCGGCGTTTTTAATATCATCATTTTGGTCTAGCTCATGCATACAAGTTTGGACAGCCCTTTGGTTGAGGGAAATTTAATTATCTGCTGTACTATGTTCAGATTTATTAAGTGAATTTTCCTCCATCTCTAAAGGCATGGCCACATCTGCTATTATGTCATCATTTTCAAATGATTCATCATCATGGGAAGATTTATTTTCTTCCTTAGGAACATCTTGAAACTCCAACATGTTCTCTCCTTGAAATAAAACATCCTCATCAAAATGTTTGTCAACAATGACTTCCAAGTCACAAAATAAGAGGCTCGTATATCCCTTACCTTTAACGAAAGTTGAGTCCATCCCCTTGCAAGATTTTGTGTTATTTTGTTGGAACCAAATAGTTGGATTTTTATCTTCTTCAACGCTTGTCCAAACTTCTTTGGCTGACTTATCTTCCTTATTGTCCCCACAATTGTGATTAGGTGTCCAAGTTTGTTGGCATGTGAAACAAATCTGCTCCATTCTCATTTGGTTTTTTCTCATTTTCGAAGATCCTGCAACCTGTAAGCCCAATGATATCAGTTCATTTTCAGTCATGTGCTCCTTGAACCTTTCAATCTTCTGCTCAATCAATCCCTTTGAGAGCTCATAAGCCATAGGTGAGATTTTATGCTCCCCCTCCAAATTGCCAACAAATCTGATTGCAACTGCTTACAGATATCATCATCCTCATCTAAGATTAAGGACATAATAGTTTGCATACAAGCCCTCAGATTATTTGGATGATGCTTTCTGAATTTAGTTAAGAAATATTGAAACATTTGAAGAATCATTCTTTCGCATTTGAGATCCAACATGATGATGAATGATTTGGTTCTTGCCATAATTTCTAAAGTCTTAGCCCTCTTACCAAAAGTAGGGCCTTTGACATCATATAATCCACATAGGCTGTCCACAATCAGTTGTAAAACCTTCTTCAATTTGTCATCATCATAGGGTGCAATAGGAGCTGTTATTCTTATGATTTCACTGTGACAAGAAGCAACTATTAGTCTCACATCTTCACTTAGATGTTCCAATAACCTGTGCTGGAGTAACACAAGCATTGTGGGCTGCAAAGCCCAATTCAGAAGCCTCGAATCTGACTGGTCTACTCTAGATAAATTTGAATCTAATTCTTTCAACTTAGAAAGAAGACCATCAAGAGATTTCACGGACTCCAATTTTAATCCAATTATATAGAGCCCATTCCCCATTTCTTTTTCTTTCTGCAAGTCTCTTAAGTGTTCACCATTAAAGGTGTCATTAACTTCTTTTGAGAAAAAATAACTTTTCAGATTTTCCATTGTCTTCATTTTACACCAAATTTTCTACTCGTATTCTGAGGTATTTTGTCATACAATTGTAGATATGCTTAAAGTTTGTTTGCGAAAGTGCAAGTGATGGATGATTGTAAACATTGTTCAGCATAATGTATGCATCTTAATAATCAGACAATTTTCTATCAACAGTAGCATGAATTTCTAGGGAGCAGAACTAATTTGTGATGACTAATTCAAAATTTAGTATACACCTTTATGAATATCTGGGATATACAACATTGATTGCCAACCTGCAATTGAAGCATATATACCATCCAGATTTTTTTGAATATCCTGCTATTTACCACTTATCAGCCATGTTCAGGAAGGGTAGATTGTCCATGTCACCTATGATCTCAAGAACTCGAACTAAACTCAGTTTCAGCTTATCATGATAATCAGTCCCTGCCTTATTAAATGCCGTCACAGTAAAATATCTCTCCACAGATAAGATTTGGTGGCAATGTTTTCAACTTTTAGTCTTCTAAATATCTTTTGTGCTCCTTGAGAAATTAAGATGGCCTGTTATACTCTATTTTTTCAAATCACCACTCTGGCTTCAATCCGCATTAGATCATTCCCACAAACAATGTTTACTTCGTGTTGTTCACATATTATGCAAACAAGTTGGCTCTATGCACCAGGAGTAGCTCTGCATGCTGTTTTTTTTCGAGAGTCGTCTGAATTTGATAAACAAGAAACTAACCATTTGAGAAGACAAACTCAATCTCTTTAGAAAACCATATTCTCACATTCAAATAGACTCGATGTTGAATCTTGACGATGCTATGCTTTGAACAGATTTAACGACACCTCCAACACTACCTTTTATGAGTATGCGTGGTCTCTACGGGTCAAGATGGGTGCTGTGAATTAAATCCGACAGTGGTAAGTCAAACAACCTTCCTAAAGTCCAGTATGATATTCCTTGGTTTCACTTCAACTATTGCTATCTGCTCAAAACAATGTCAAAACTCCTACCATTCGTGCCCATTTTCTGTAATTGTTGGTAAGCTTGGGTTCTGTGTATAAAATTAGAGACTTGCGTAACTGCTCCATCATAACACTTCTTGGAATCACCTTAGATTGTCGACAGAGATCCACATTGATTCAAGGTGAGGATTATCTTCTTATACATACAGATACTTTTTTTTTCCACTTGTAAAGTGTATTCTCGACACAAAATAATTCAGTCCCATCCAGCACTTATGACTCAGAAATAAACATCCATCTAAAGTTATCAAATGAGCATGCAAGAAACTGTTTATCCGCACCAACTTTATATGCCAAATACCATTTCTCCTGAAATTATTTGTTTACTGGTACACCAATGATGACAGAGGATTGCGTCTTTTAGGGTATACCACTCAACATGTCCCCTAGTCCTTCACTTACAACACGAACTCAATGCAAGGCAATGACTATCGTTTCTTTACCATTACTCTTTCTTCTATAATCTCAATTTATTCGTTGATAGAGGACTGCGTCTTTTAGGAGATACCACTCAACACGTCCCCCAGTCCTTCACTTACAGCACGAACTCAATGCAAGGCGATGAGTATCGTTTCTTTACCATAACTCTTTCTGCTACAATCTCAATTTATTCGTTTCTATCAACTGCCAATTCTTGCAACCTTGCAATATCCCTGTGACAAAATTAGAAATCTCCATTCTTGAATCAGATACTCTTCCCAATGTTTTGCATTTAATTAGGCCTGTTGCATGCTTGGTCATGCATATTCATCGTTGTGTACTGCACCAAGAATTATTGCAATGCCCGCACACAACATTAAGAATATTGTTTGTCTTCCGTAAACACCTGTTCTAGTAAAGAAAATTCTGAGCTTGATAATCTTCAACTAAGTTACCGGTTCGAGTTCGGTTCCAAGTTCGGGTACGAAGAACTGGTTTGCAAGTTCGAACAAAATTTTGAAAAGGGGTTTGGGTTCGGGTTCAAAAAACATGTAAATTTAAAAGAAAAATATATATATACATATTTATGAAGCCTAGAAGCATGAGTTAAAATTAGATTGAACTAGGAATACTCCCTCTTAGGCTTGATTTCTTTGTCAATTCACATTTTGCACCATTAAATGAAGTAAACCATTGACTAAACGAAGTAAATGCAGTAAAAAATGTCTAGGAATACTCTTCTAGAGGCTGCCCGGACCAGGAGTCAAATTGTACCAGGACCAGGTACCAGTTCGAACTGGTGCTGGTCCGGGAGGCATTTCCAGCGAACTGGGTAACTAAGATCTTCAAGATGGTAGCTTGAGGTTCTTTGCTATGCCAAACAAATTGTTTTCTTGAGACACCCGTAGCTTTTTGGAATCTTGCGACAACTCCAGTCACCAACATAAGTGTCTTCAGTCTTGCGGTTATTTCGGACGGTTCTACTTAAATCCACCACCCTTGTGATTGACAAGTTAGAGAATGAAACATCCACACCAAATACTAATTGATTGGCCCAATATTGCGATCGTTTATCTTTTGTGCTACCTCTTGAAATATTCACAATGTTCCATACTTGTGTTATTTTCATTTAGGGAAAAACTTAGAAAATTCTTTTTAATAAACAGTTCCACAAGACAATGTTTCCGTGAATCACAACCACAGTGTGAATTATATGAGTCGCAAGAATAATCAGGATGAGAATACTGTTGGCATTATGCTTAGTTGTCATCATTGGCAAATATCAAACACACCGGTCTTTGAGTTAGAGCAACAATAGTGAATTGATAGTTGTCCTAGTCAACAACCATCAAACTTGCTAGGTAACCAGTGTACCTACACCGGTCACAATAATACCGGTCTTGTCCAATCGATCTAGTAGGAAATCACAGGAGGCAGATGACTGAACCGGTATCACACTAGTTCTTGCTCAAAGTATAAGATCTACCGGTCCGTGCTTTCTAATCCGATTCGGTTTTTGCGAAATGTTTTTGAGATGAACTGGAGTTTTTTTGCGAGGGTTTCAAGATGAACTGAAGTTCTGTATGTAAGTATTTTGGTTTGATCAAGAGTTTTGCATGCGAGACTTTCGGATCGCTTTCCAAATTAATGGCGTTTTGGAAGAGTTACAGCTTGGCGCCATAGTTCGGTGTGTTAATGTGAAGATCATTATTTATACGGGTCATCGTGCATTAGAAGTGTTGTTGAAAATCAAGAGCGCAGAAAGAGAGCAGAGCAGAAGAACCGAGTCTTCTGAGAAGGGTTACAGTCACCACAAGTGAAAGACTTAGATTGAACAACTAAGCAGAGCGAGAAAACAACAAGTATGATCTGATTGACAAATTGAGTGTCTAAAGAAGATCATTTCTTTTATTGTGTGGAGCTCATAAAAATCCCTTTATCAAGGTGAACCCTAATAGGTTCCATTGTATAAATCCCTTTACCGGATGACATCTTGATTGATGTTCTTAAGTCCTCTGGCGAGGTGACTCCTTATAGGGTCAAGATATTAACCGATCTATATCAAATCCCTTGACAAGGTAGCATTCTAACCAGTGCTTTTGTAAGCCTTTAATAGGGCAGCTTTATTACTGTAGTAGTGAAGTTTGTGGGTGCTGTCCCACCGTGGTTTTATCCCTTTAACTGAGGGTTTCCACATATATATCCTGTGTTAACTTGTGTATGTGATTTCTGTTCAAGTTACTTAAGCATTTATTACATTTTCAATATTAACAGGATAAGAAAAAGGAAAAAGTTGAATTGACTGACTCAACGCCCCCTCTCAGTCACCGATTAGGATTAACAATTGGTATCAGATACTAGTTCTCAGGTAAAGAAGCTTAATCGCTTGAGTAAATATCATGGAGAGTTACCAATATCAGAAGCAGTTAGAGGAAGCAAATGAAAGGATTGCTTCTCTTGAAAACAGATTGAGAAAATCTCTTGCCAAGAGAAAAGAATTGGCTTTACAACTAAGTGAAAGTCAGGACACAATAGATGAACTATCTGGACAAAGTAGTTTAGATGAAGGAGCAGTCTCTGAACTCTTGGAGAGAAACATGAACTTGCTAGATCAAATCTCCAATTTGAAAAGAGAACAGGAAGATCATGCACTGAGAATGATTGAACTCATCGAAGCAAGCAGAAAAGCCGAGGATGAGAAAAATAGTGCTAAAGAAGCACTACAGGCTGTTGAGAGAGCAAGAAACCTAGCTGAAGATGCTCTAAGAGAGAGCAACGCTCTCATACTGCAACTACATGCAGACATGCAGGGCATAACTCAGGAAAATGCCATCATGCATGAACACTTGCATGATAAAGATGAAGCAAGTAAAGAAATGGCTGCTGAAGTTGAAAAACTTAAAACACAGCTGAAAACTCTTGAGGAGAGAAATGAAAAGCTCAGAAAATACGATGAGAGTTTTGAGAAGTTGGATGAGCAATTGAAAGCTCAGAGAAAGCACAAGGACCCCACAGGACTTGGGTACAACTGCCAAGGCACCAAGGAAACCGGAGAGTCCTCAAAACTCAAGGGAATCAAGGAGGACAAGAAGAGACCAACTGGAGAAAAAAGTAAAGAATCTCCAAACCTTCTTGCAAACATTGTGGCAAACCGGGTCATAAGTCTAATGATTGCAGGAATGCATCGGTGAAACCCTTCACTGCTAACAGTTACTGTAATAACTATTATAAGTATGGACACAAGACTTTTGAATGCAGGTCACGATCAAACAATGTGTCTAGTGGAAGTAGAGGAAGCTTCAAAGGCTATTGCTATGCTTGCAATAAATTTGGACACAAGGCTGAAGAGTGCAGGTCTACTACCATGGCATTCAAATCTCCTCCGAGACTGGTATTCCATAACAAGAATGCAAACTGGGGCACATCTATGTGTGCTACGTGTGGACCATCAGGGCATAGAGCTGCTGAATGCCATTCACTCATGGACAAAGGGAAGAGAGTAAATCCATGGAAAGGAACTGGAATGACTTGTTACAATTGTAACAAGATTGGGCATCTAGCCAAAGATTGCAAGAACTGGCCAATGAACAAAGGAAAAGGCCAAGTTAAGCCGGTCAAGAGGAGCGTGACTCCCATTCATAAGGGAAACACAACTGAAGAGACCAAGAAAGAAGTGAAGAAGATATGGTCCAAAAAGGGGACAGAGCTCTGAAGGAGAGAGATCAGAGACAAAGTCATCATCTACCGATGATGATATCTCTTCATCAAATTAAGCCAACAAGGCTTAAGGGGGAACAGGCAGAAATGCTACTGCCCCTAGAGTAACTGGTGAGATTTACTCTCACCAAGTGGAGGTTGATACTGAGAAGCACTCACCGGTCTTCTAAGACCAAAGAACTGATCAAAGGAGTAAGTTGTGCGGTCTGGATAATTACCTTCTCGGTGATTCTCGATGATGGGCTGATGTTACACGGTTGATGTTTCAATCGAGGATGTTGCGGTAAACAAGTAAAGCATTAATGAACTGGTCGATAAAGGTAAAGTTAGGTAAAAATTGGTAAGGCTAATAAATACGGTAGCCATTAACAAAAGTTACCGTTGCGACTCGAGGATATAAAAGGGAAAGCATATTACTCATTTCACTTTACTTTACTTTTTGTGCTAATTTTCTTTAAGCTTGAGTAATCTTTCTATCTGTGTTCACGATCCTTGCTTTTCAAATTCCGCGAATTTAACAGAGCGTTGTGTGTATTCCCATACCAACAAAATGGCATCATCATCATCTATTGCAACCTTTTTCGACATCAAACAAGAGCGACCTGAATACGAGATTATGCCAGTTCAGAACAGGTCTAATGATATGGTTGGAGCCCTATCATCAATTCTAGATGGCGTGCTATTGACTGAAGACGTAACTGCCTTCATTTACTGCAAACAAGAGGAGTTGGGAGAAACTTTCATACAAGGAGAAATTCTAGGGCTCTACAAGGAGAGAAAGCTTAAGGCGAAATATGCTCGACTGGAAGCGACTTGATTGACCAATGGGGTCAAATATCCTACCGTTTTTCATCCTGACTAGATTCGATTGGTACTCAGTTGAGTACACAATCCGGGAATGTGGTTGGTAAAAGGTGCTGTTACTCCAATTACAAAGGAAGCCCTGAGGAGTAACATGGTTCAATGCCACAGGGGAAGCCCTTACCCTAAGAACTCTTGCCAATAGTAAAGTCACCCGACTCACTACGTTAAGGTATGACAGTCGTATGATGACTGTTATAGACATTGAAGATATCTCAAATAAATTATAACATCCACTTTCAATTCTTAATAACTGTTTTTTTTATATTGGATATCATATAAATATTGTTAATGTATTGTAGCTTCGATTGGATTATACCTATCAATGAAATCAAATGCATAAGTGCCCTATCGGCCTTGAGCATTTGATCACTATCCTTTTCTTTTGTATTACTGTTATGGTTTTTGGTTGTCATATATATGATTATTAATAAGTTTCCAATCATGTATATGCATATATATTTAATATTGTTAATATAGATAATATTCTATATATATATATACATATATACATGATATAAACTGTGATTAATCATATTATTGATATAAATCATACTGCTGATACTATGAGTTATATTAATGTTAATTATGCTGTTAATAACATGTTAGTATTAATTATATCGTTAATACTTATTAATGCCTTCATCTATATTGAGTATCATTTACATTATATATATATATTGATATCATTATATGCTATCAAAGATAGCATGTAATGATTCCAATATGTATATTGGTTAATGATTAATATGAATTGATAATATTAATGAGGCTGTGATTTGAGTATCGATTTTAATCGATATTAATATTAACAAGCACTGATAACAAGTATCGGTGATGACTAATGAATACCGATTAAGTTAGTATTGGTTGAGATTACTAAACAGCATATTACATATTGATTGGATCGTATGAGACATGTCCCTACGGGACATACCTCCTCTCCTCATATATATTGTGTGTGTATTGTATCTTGTTAGTACAGAAAAACATACAATGCGAATCAAGTACAACATTCACATATATATTTGGTATTATTGAATCAAAGTAATTTGAGTGATATTCATATAAAGTGCAGATCCATCAGTCAAGCATCTTCTCATTAATATAATATATATTATTATATATAGATCTATCAAGATCTTATTATTAATATATATTAATATTATAGTTATATTATTATATATATTCAAGAATAATATATTGAGATATTATAGAAGATAGAAAAATTAAAATTATTATAACCTCTAAATCTGATCATACTTTAACAAATATGATCACAGATAACTTTTATATAATACTTTTATTGGTGCTTGGAATAATATTGCACAGGAATTTGCTTACAGCAGTTCAGTATTAAATATTGCTCAATATTTATTAAAATATAGCTGACTTTATTTTGAATGCTTCCAAACATTGCAAACAGCAACTCTAGAATCTATACACTTTGAATCCCTCTTTGGAATGGTATGATAGAGCTGGAAGGTCCAACAGCATAGTATGAGGTGACAACTCCTTTGGAAACTTCAATGTTGACTTCTTCGGAGCCTTCAAAGGCTGCAGAAGACCTGTCCTTGCTTTAACATCCTCATATAATATATCACCCTGCCTGTTTACTTTGTCTTTGTGAATGTAAGACCTTATCCAATAAGAAACAAAGTGGTATGGCTCCTTTTAAGTGGAAGATGGGATATCTCAGTAGAATTCATATATAGTGGTTTGGAATTCAAAAGTCATTTTTTCCTTCAAAGCTGCACAAATTCTGTCCAAATCTTGCTTGCACCCACCACATCAATATTTTTTGAATCTTCACTTGTGTACACACCACAATAACAAATTTATTGATTTCCTACAAATCACAATAAATTGTACCTAGAAATCTATAGCCGGCAAATTGCAAACAATCCCTTAATCCTCCGTTTAAACATAACTTTGGATCTTTTGTCAATCCACCATAGATTTGATCAGGGAGAAATCTTTGATCTCCAAAACCTAAAACCTCTAGGTTTTCATCCCAGGTTTTGTACTTGAACTTGTAGTCCAAACTTGAAAATGAGAGAAATGAAATGTCCAAGATGTGCAAATGAGCTTTTCATTTCTCTTTTACAACTTCCTTGAGAACTTTTGACAAGTTAATTTAAAATTTATCTTTATTAAAATAATCACCTTTTGGCCCAAGTTTTTATCAGTCACTTATCAAAAATTAAGTAAACAAAGTTACCCACAATCATTACATTTACTTAATTTAACTAATTAAAAGTATTCCCTTATTCAATTCTACAAATTAGACTATGTCACTATGGGAATAAAATAGGCTAATGACACTACTTCGAATGGCTAGGATGAAGAAGGGGATACTACATCCATGTACCATAGGAAAACTTCTTGCCAGATTATTCCATATGGAGTAGACACTTCTTTGGATGACGTGCTTGGTTATAACTCAGAGTTGGATTAAATAGGGGGAGGTGATATTCTAGTTTTAAAAATTGTAAATCATATAGCAATGTCTTTTATCTTTTAGGTGTATGTAATATATGTTTAGGCTTGTTTCAAGCTTTGTATGCTAATAATGAACATGGAGTTAACTTTGATACTCGCTCTAGGTGTTACAAATGTCTTGTGGCAATTCTCTTGAAAGGTTTTTGATCATGTTGGGCATTACTATTATTTTCTTCTAAAATTGTCTCTCCTTTGGCTACTTGCATCAATGCTTACTATATTAGACTAATGGAGTTACTCTTTCGTTCATTTCTAGGTGCTTGTTGGGGTTGGCTCTCGTAGTACAACAATTGCTAAAGTTAAGTCAATAAATGTATATGCATTTGGTTTATGTAAGTACATCTGAATGATGCAATTTTTTGTTTTTTGTGCAACATTCACTTCTTTGCTAAGCAAAGAATGCCCCCTACATCATTGAAAATGTTGACATTATTCATCATTCTTGTTAGATGTTCATCTTGATTGTCTTCGTAACAAGCTTGAGAAAAAATATTCTAATGTGCCACCCGAAGATTTGAAGAATCGACCTGAATTTTTTGAAGACTTATTGAGGTATGCTGTTTATGTTGATATTGGTAGTTTCTAATGTAATCCCATGATTATCTCTTTGAGGATTGTATATTTGAGATAGTTAAGGAATATTGAATCATCACATTTTATCAAACTATATTCATTTTTGTAGAAATATAATTTTTTTGATGTACAAAGCACTATGCTATTGGTGGGAAGCATTACACACGCACAATCCAATGTACATGGATTACAAATAAATATTGCAAGATAACACATTGAACACAAGAAATAACAAATGGATTCTTCTAGGTTCATCAATCAATTATGTATGATACTCATATCATCACACTTATATGTCATGGATAAACATGGCTGATGTGTAATGTTCCCATTTTTTTAGTTCTTTGGCTTTGTAGTTGGCTCTGATCTTCCTAATGAGTGTCGACCTTATCAAATAGGTTATTTGATGTTGCCTATGAGCTCAATTAGGCTTGAGGACACTTATGTCACTTTCCAAGTGAAGTTCAACTTTTGGTATATTCTTGAAGATTCTTGGAGATAACATCTATTTATAGAAAGTAAGCCAGTTGGTTTTGTTTCTCATTGTCCATTGTTGGGATCACTCCAATAAGACACTTGGTTTTGTTCATAGATCACATTAGCATTGAAAATTTCAACTTTACTTATTGTTCTGGATAAATAAGGAGCATTTATTTTGTGGCAAAGGTTGCTAGCAAGTTTCAAAATTTATTGCAAGAACAATGGTTGGGTTTTAGTAGTGTTTTTATTTCAGCATTTTAGTTTTCTACTATGTGAGGTCGTGATAAGTATAAATGATGAGATAGGTTTGGAGAAGGCACAGAGTGAAGAGAAGAAGAGTGAACAAAAGAGTTTGGAAAGGAATGTAGAGAAGATTTTGGGGAAGGTGAGTCAAGAGGAGGTGGCTGAGGAGAAGAAAGCTGAAGAGAAGAAGGATGATGAAGAGAAAAGTGAAAAATATTTCGGACCCTCCGAAGATTCAATATTATACTTATTATGTCTGCAAATGTAGTTTGAGCTTGTTGTCATATAGAAGTGCTGCAAGTTCCAATGTCACAAGGTTAGGTGGACCTTTCCCAACTGACTCTATTACACAAGCTCCATCTTGGTGATATCCTTCACCACTCGGCTCACAAGGAATTCGTAAAATCACATTTGTGAGCTTGGAGTCGAAAAATCACATAGGCTTTTTGGAGATATATGTAGATACATCTTTGTCTAAGCACAACCGTTGCTGATGTTGCTTGATGGTTTTAAGGAGCACGCTTCCGAATTGGAAGCTACTTTACTAAAGGATGTAGATAAGAAGATTGAGGAGAAAAGGCTATAGGATATTATAAACATGTGTGCTAAGGCACATATCTGGTTGCAAGAGAGCCCTAAGATTTTGAAAATGTGTGAATGAGGTGATTGCAGTGTACCAACTTTGCCACCGGTGACCATCAACAAAGAATATCAAAGATCAAATAGACTTATTAGAGTATCAGATAGTACAGATGTCTAGTGCGGTAGATTTAAAGAATGTCTTCAATAGCACCAGGCGAATTCAAATAGAAGATCTTTATATTTAGTTGAACTTATTGATAGACCAGAGGGAAAAGATAAAGAAACAATTTTGTCACTGAAGGGATGTATTAGATCTGAAGCTTACTAGTTGGTGATGCTGTTTAAGGAATCAAAGAAGCTGAATCAGAAGATCAAGGCTCCGGAAAGCATAAAGGAGGCAAAGGATCTTCTCATGTAGATTGAACATCAGTGTACCTTTTTGGCCTCGATAGGAGATGAGTGGAAAACCACTTGTGCACATTTGAAGCGCATTCATAATGACATTTTGCCACCATCAAAGTGAGTTGCCTAAATTTGCCAGTAAGAAAGTTTTATTCTCGCATTTATGCGGTGGATAAGTAGGATGTTGGAGTACATTTTTGGTTCGTTGAAGCACTATATTTTTGTTTGTACCCCAAGGGGGAGATGATTTAGATTAGGGGAGAGATTTTGTACAGGGGGAGCATTGTAGAGAAGTGTGTTGTAAAGAATGTTGCGGAGATGGTTAAGTGTTGTAGATATGAAGTGTCGAGTTATGGTATATAGGGAGAGTAATGCAATTTTTTTTGACTAATGCAGAGATTGTAGAGTGATGTGGAGACAACCCCCTTTGCCTTTGATGTCAAAGGGGAGTGTTGCAGAGATGGTACAAGTATTGCCATCAATGACAAAGGGGGATATTGTTGCAAATATGTGTTAATGTTGTCTTTGATGTCAAACTTGTTGTCAACCTAATGTCACATGAGGTCCAGAAGCATGTATTTAGTTGTATACTTGTTCCAGAATACTGCTATATTAGGTTATTGCTTAAGTATTGTTATTGATGTATGGAGATTGTTGGTGTTGATTAGAGATGGTGTATCTAGAGGATTAATCTCTATTCCAAAGTGTTGAAGTGGTGTTCATGTGCTTGCATCGGTATTTGGCTAAGTATGACTGTTCCCATGAACAGTATCAACATTTTGGTCTCATTTTGCTGCATTTAATCATCTTGGCTTGGGGTTATGATGTTGGTGGATGCAAAACGAAGATATATCTCAGGTTTCAAGTTCTAATTTCTTTGACAATTAATTTGATGATGTTTTGTGTATTGGACTATGCAGTGACAGTGTATTTGATTGCTGATATGCTTTGCTTTCCTCTTCATTTTGAAGATTATGTGGGCGGTTCTTAGATATGGCTTTGTTGGTATGAGATGATGCTATATTGTGCAATCGCAGGTGTTACGAAGGTCTGAATCATGTTTTAAGTTTGTTTGGTTGGCATACATTATCGGTTCTATCTTTTGGAGACCACTTGAGTAGTTTGGGGACGTGCAGTGATGAAGGCAATGATTTGGGTTTAATACAAAGGTGTGCCAACATGGTATGATGCTCCACACATTTTGTTTTCCCTCTGCAATGCATTGGAGATAGTATTTTGAGCTGACTGTTCACGATCTACACGCTTCATCTAGTTAGGCTGACCTAATTGATGTACTTGGTTGTTTTGGATGATATATATAGAATTAGATCATTTGGAGGGTTGTATGAGTTGGATAATAAATTGTGTATGGTGTGTGGAGTAAGTGTGAAGGTTTGCAAGTGCAGATGAGTAGTAATGAAGTCATCTTTAGATTAAGTGAACTGCAATTAGCTTTTTAGAGTATGTGTTTGGTCTCAGTTCAACAAATACAATTCCTTGTAATTAATTTATATTGTATCTTTCTCTGAAGAAATGTTCTTCAGTTTGCAAGTCCATTGTATCTTGCCCTATGGTTGTGCGTCTTAGCCTGCAAGCCAAGTTAGGAGTAGTGAGCTACCTTGTAGCCTAAAACTATATTATATTCAATTGTTTCATATATTGTGAGTTAATCCTCACCATGGTTTTTACCCTCCTTGGGTTTTCCATGTAAAATTTTGGTGTCCTTGTGTGTTATATGTTCTATTATTGTTCTTTACTTCTGCACATTTGATGAATGGAATTAATGGTTAAGTTTTAGTATATGCTGATTCACCCGCCCTTGGAAGTGTTCAATAGGAGAGAAGCTCCACGACTATGAAGATGGATTCAAAGAAAGAGTTCATGAAAGAAGTAGAAGAGAAGCATATGAAGGACATAGGAAAAGCTAAAGACTATACTATAGACTTCTATTGACAAGTGACATTGATTGGCTTGCACTTGGAAGATAAAGGCTTCTTGACCCAACATATGAGAGGTATCAATTCATACATTGGAGATGAGTCATGTATGACAAGCCAATGGACTCTAAGGAGGCATATGCATAAGTACACAACATAGAGGAAGGAAATAAGTAGGGATAAAAGAATCATTCAAACAATATTAGTGAACAAATTAGTTTAAGAAAGAGGAAAATCAGCCATCAAAATTTTGTAAGGGTAATTGGAAAGTTAAGAAGAATGCCATCACTTTTCATGGTTGTAAGGATGCAAAGAACCATTCTTGTCATTCTGTTAAAGATGTACATGTTCAAGCAACATGTTAGAGGTTGCATTTGCACTGTATAAAATTGCACCAAAGAAAAAAAAGAAATTATATTAATGCCCATGGATGACCAAAAGTAGGTCAAAGAGAACTCTAAAAAATTTGACATCTTTGAATAGAATGAAGGGATGGAGATCGAGGGTACTTCTAATAAAGACTAGAGACTACATTGCACTTCTACCTATGTGACTAGCATAGAATAAGAAATAAAAGAAATGAGTGACCTTTTGCATATTAAGGTAAGCAAGGAAGATGCACTGTCCGGCTCACAATCTAATCTGATTTTAGGTAAATGCTTGGTTTAAAAACATAATTATCCTCATCCATATCCATTGGGTCAGGTGTAGGACATAATAAAGTGGGTAACAAAAAGATGCAAAATCTATGCTCCCCCAAGTTTCTGGGACAGGGGCACAAAGGATGGGCGAATTGTTTCTGAAACTTTCTTTTTTGCCATTTTTTAGGGGATGGTAAGGTGTGGCTATTAAAAAAATAAAGAAGATTTTGAATATAGAATAAATTTCAAATATTTATATGTTGACATTGATTAAGCATTCACCATAGACATTATAAAATCTCAACATATAACATTAGACTTCAATTGAGATTTCATATGAGAATCAGCACACAAATTAACAAAATTTAAATGCTTTCACTATCAATGTGCATACATATCACGTAAGAATTACAACAAAGTGCCCAAAGGCTGCATGTTTTAACTAGAAAATGACAAAAAACATAGAAAATACATAGCTGTCTTTAATCAACATTTGCATCTGATAGTTATGTATCAAATTGGAGCTCGAGTCCAAGTCACTCCCACCATAAAGGGCTGCCTCAAGCAATGGGATCCCAACCAATTTCCCTTGTTCTCCTCATCAATCTATAAAGCATTTTTGGGATCAATATCCCAATGTGAGGTTGGAGTTTTCTGTTACTTGGGAGTTTGTTGATCTTGTAACCACAAGACACTATCTATGGCCACCAACTTCTCTGATCATCTCTAGGTAAGGTTGTTCCTCTTGACTAATTGTATCAAGTTATATGTGGACCAATTTCTTTCTGCATTGGAGAAACTGTTAACTTCTTTTACTCCACAAAAAAAGTCACACTATCAATCACAAACTTCATTTATACCTTCATATTCCTCCTTTGAAGGAAAGTAATTTGATTTTGAAGGACATCATGCTTTATTACAGATACACCTTCTTGAAGGGAGGCATCCTTTACAAACTAATATTTTTTCTTACATAAGAACATCCATTTTATGAAGATTGGACTCAATAAAAATGATTTTTGAATAATTTTGACTTCTAAAAAGTGGCTCTTTATTCTAAAAGAGCTGTCTCACCAAGGAGTTTTATTTATTTCAAATTAATTGTGATTCATGTTTAACAAAATTTCAAATTGATTACCACTCACTCCTTCAGCGATTCTCTATATTTTCTTGTTGCTTGTTCTTCATGAAGTTGCATCATTTGTTTTTCATCTTCAATATGCTATGGCTGCTTTCCTTATTAGATATTGGTCTTCAATCTATGAATCACTGTCCTAACATAATCATTTCTTTGTAATCGCTGCTTGTCTTCAGCAACCAGAGTGCTACTATAATAAAGTCGCCATTCTTAATAAGGTAATTATTGCTGTCTATGCTATCATTAACTGCACCTCAATTCATTAACCACAGCATAGTCAATTTATATGTGGCTTCAAACATGCTCGACAAAGTTTTGCAATTCAAAGAAAATAAATACTCCTCTATATTGTCGACCACCATATAGGCGGCCAACATTGAGTTATGTATATATTCTTAACATATGCATTTAATTTTGTTTATATTTGTCTTGTCTTGGGTGCTGAAACACGGGGTCAACCACCATAGGAGTTGGCCATCATACAAAAAGATGAATTGTCATTCCATTGCAGCCTTTGCTGAATTAAGGTCGGCCCATTTAAAAGTCTTTCCTTCACGTATTCACTGTTTTAAAAAGTATGTTATCACTGTTCTTTAAGTATGATCTGCCTTGTAAAGATTATCACTGTATATTAATTTCTTTACTTGGGATCCACCTTTACATACTCTGTTGCTTTACTCTCATAATAGTTCATATGCTGCTCATTGAAGATGAAGGCATGATAAGTTTGTTGCACAATCTTTGTACCAAATGTTTCATAGCAGGCCATATCTTTTTCCATACATACTATGTCATTAGACTCTCTTATTTAAGCATTTGGTGAGCATGCTCATGGATATGATTTATAACATGTTCTTTGCTTTCACTATGCTTTCTTGTAGCATTTCTGTTTGGACGATCATAAGAGAATGTTGCTTTGAATAAACTGCCATAAGGACACTCTCCAACCTCATGAAGATCCTTTTTATTTGAGACGACACACTATATGTAGAATGTAGCATTACTGATGCCTACCTAATAAACTCTTCCCTCAATGAGATTTTTGACATCAATTCTCCTTTTGACTACAATTCTCTTTTTGACATCAATGGCTATATGTCCAACAATTTCAGCCAACTTCTTTTACGTCAATGAGAACATTTCCAACACCAAGGTCCGAAGCACTTCTTACAAGAGATCTACATCCAAAGGCTTCAAGTGGCAAGGGCAAGAAACAAGAAATAAGATAAGGATTCCAAGTTTGATGAGCAAGTTAAGGAATCTCTTTCACATCGTATCCTGAGTCCACACCCTCTTCTAAAGAGAAATCCTCCCAAAAGAAGAAGAAGAAATTTGCTTGTTGTAAGAGATCAGGACTTGATGAGTATAGGTGTTATATTAAGAAGATTAATGAACTTACACACCTTCAGAAGAACATCTCGCTGATCTCCTTCTTCAGCTTCCCAATCGACAACAACTTTTTCCAAACAATAGGACAGCAGGATTTGTAAATGGTATGAAAGGTAAAGCACTCTTGGCCTCTACTATTCTTGAAGATGGGAGATGACTTCTTGAGTTAGTTGCATCTCATCATATGACATCTTCTATTGATACGTTCTCTTCTTTTTTTCCTTGTCATTCACCTGTTCTCTTCTTTTTTTCCTTGTCATTCACCTAATATCTTGATGGCTAACAATACATACATGAAGGTCTGTGGAAAAGCATCTATTGCTATGGGAGAGGGATCTTTTAATAATGTTCTTTGTGTTCCCCCCTTGACCACTAACCTCCTTTTAGTTTATCAAATCACTCGTGGGGTACAAGGTAAGGTAGTTGAGTCTACTCTTGATTATGTATACATTTGGAATATGGAGACTAGAGATATTGGTGGATCATTCATTAGGATTGGATTCCTTTTCTTATTTTTCTCCTCATGATGATATTCCTTTGGCCGATGTTCACACCCTTCCATCAAGGGTGAATCATGTTTGTGAAGAGAAATTTGGTCTTTTGAATCTTGGTGCTCTTGATACTATTTTTGAGCTTCCTACTCCTCGACCTTCTACTCTTTCAGAATTGAGTTCTTCTATCCTACAAGTTGATCAAAGTTTTTTAGATCTTACTTTTTGGGAGGAGTATTTGGTAGATATTTCAGACTTGTTTGTCGAGGCTCATCTTGTAGATTTGGGAGACACATTTGTGGGGATATTCCTCCTCTTTGATGATAGTTTTAGCACGACTGTTGATTCATCTACATTGTCTTTGGAGATTGACATTCATGAGTTTCCCGTGTCACTTGATTTGTCATTTCATGGTTAAGTTTGATCATGATTATATGGTGGCTTATTCAAGCTTGGACTATTCTCAATTTTCCAAGATTTCTATGACAGTCCCAACTGGTGCTGAGAGGGGAGGGGTGAATCAACACCTTCACAAACTTTTCCTTTTAAATCTAGTGAAGTATACTTGTAACTGTAAGCTAAGACAGATTTAAGCATATAATGACAGCAAGCAAACAATCATAAAGTGACACCAGATTTATTACGTGGAAACCTGATTAGGGTGAAAACCACGGTGTGAGGGAACCTCACAAATTCTGTACTCTTTCGGAGTACGCTCTGTTAGGAGCCTTCCCGGTTAAAGGATTACAACACATTGTTAGGTGCGACCCGGTTAAGGGATTTGTTACAATGAGGCCGGTTAGTGCTTGCCTAGTTAGAGGACTTAGAACACCTTTCAAGATGTCACCCGGTTAGGGGATTTGATACAAGGGACCTGTTAGAGTCCACCCAAATATTGGGATTTAACTATTGTAATTGCTAGAGAACAATAGAGAGATTGACCTTTTACAGATGGCTATGCATAGCCTGATAAGATCTCTGTTTGTGCTCAACTAAGAAGCATCACCGGTCTCTGCAGGTGTGTTCTCCTCTCCTATTGTGCTTCTCTGCACACTTCTTTCTCACTAATTCTTTCTTCTCTTCACCCTTGGCTCCTTCAGCATACAGGTTCACTCTTTTTCTCGGCAGAATGAAGGCAACTTCTATTCACCTCAGGCAGAAGAATATATAGAGCCCTAGCCCTAATTGCACTCATCATGAATGACCTAATTATAGATCCTTATTGGATTTATTACTCAGTGGAGTACCAGTTCATTAAGGAAACATCCAATGCATGCCCTTGATTTATCTGCTGTAAAAAGAAAAACAATAGATGTGTGTCAAGCATCTTTCATTTACAAGAGATAACGCTTTGTTTTAAAGCCACTGATTCCGGCTTTAAAACCTCTAGATGCGCCCCAAACCGATCATCAGTTTAACTCAAAGACTTCCGGATTTGATGCAGAAAATCCCGGTCAAAGAGTTGGTTGGAACAGATAGTTGACTTTGACTTCCTCGGTTCACACCGGAGTCATTACTAGATCGGTAGAGATCCTCATGCTGTGAATAGGTAAGGGTCTTTGACCTGTTACGTCTCTTCCTTGGCTTACCGGTTGCACCTTCCTCGGTTGTGTTGTTGACACTGGTCTGTTGTTGCTCTCTTTGTTTTTGACTACATCGGTTGTAGCCAGGACCTCAGTTGAAGGTTGAATCTTCCTTTTCTTGACTGTGTACATTACCTGGTTGCTAATGCTTTGTGTAGTGACCGGTTCTTATATGTTGGCACCATTTGCCAAACCATCCTTCTTTCATACAGATCTCCTTAGATTTTTAGACTTAATAGAGATGACAAAACTCTATCTTCTTTTGCCAATCAATGACAATACTTGTACTTGTACTAGTAGTAGGCTTACCGGTTACCATCACTCAATGCCAACAATCTCCCCCTTTGGCATTGATGGCAAAACCTTGATGGGCAATCACAATATTTTATCATTGCTTCTGCAACAGTCTGTTCACTGGTTGTTGCCAAACTCTCCCCCTTTTTGACAATAATGCCGAAGGCTAGTAAAAAAGACTACCTTTTTCTAATCTGCTTCCCTTATGAGCAGCATCCCTTGTCATCAATCCAGAAAAGATGTGTAACCCTCTGTTGAAGCATAATGAACTGATGATTACCTTTGCAGGTTTACTGAAGATCATGAAGGGGTATCACCCCTAGTTTACCTATGAGATACTCAAAAGTACTCTTCGGTAATGGCTTTGTGAAGATATCAACAATTTGTTCGTTGGTGCGAACATACTCCAATCTCACCTCCTTGTCTTGTACCAACTCTCTCAAGTAGTGATACTTGATGGCAATGTGTTTTGTCTTGGAGTGCATAACAGGGTTCTTGGATATGTTAATTGCACTGGTGCTATCACAATAGATAGCTATCAGTTTAGGTATCTGTTCTTTGATTCCTTCCAATAGTTGTTTGATCCAGATTACCTGTGTGCAATTGATTGTTGCAGCAACATATTCAGCCTCTGCTGTAGATTGTGAAATACAATTTTGTTTCTTACTTGTGCAAGAAACAATTCTTCCACCGAGAAAGAATGCACCACCACTTGTGCTCTTTCTGTCATTAATGTTGCCAGCCCATTTTGCATTAGTGTATACTTTTACCTCAAATCCTCCCTTATGTGGAAACCATAAACCAAATATCTCGGTTCCTTTTAGATACCTGAAGATTCTCTTTACTGTTATCAAATGTGTCTCTTTGGGATTAGCAGAGAATCTTGCCACTATGCCAACCGCATGTGCAATGTCCGGTCTACTGTGAACAACATACTGCAATTTTCCTATCATGGACCGATACATTGTTTTGTTTACTTCTTTTGCATCATCCTCCTTTGATAACTTGAGGTTGGTTATCATTGGGGTTCCAACCGGTTTAGATTCATCAAGTCCAAAGGTCTTAAGAATTTCTTTTATATACTTGGACTGAGAGATAAAAATACCTTCTTTTAGCTAATGGACCTGAAGTCCAATGAAGAATTTTATGGCACCTATCATAGACATTTCAAATTCTTTCTTCATCTCTTCAGCAAAGGCTTTGCTCATCCTTTCATCACCTCCAAAGATAATGTCATCCACAAAGATCTCAGCAATCAGATTTCCATCTTTTCCGATCTTGAGATACATGTTGCTGTTGTCCCCGGTTGTTATGAATCCTATGGTCAGGAGATATGAATGCAACCTTTCATACCATGCCCTTGGAGCTTGCTTAAGCCCATAAAGAGCCCTTTTCAACTTACAGACCATACCATCATTTTGTGCAGATGTGAAGCCTTCTGGTTGTTCAATGTAGACTTCCTCTTCCAATAATCCGTGTAGGAATGCAGACTTGACATCCATCTGATATACTTTAAATTTCTTGTGTGCAGCATAGGCAAGAAGAATTCTTACCCTTCCAATGTGGCCACCAGTGCAAAAGTTTCTCCATAGTCCAGTCCAGCTTCCTGGGCATACCCTTTGTAGACCAGTCTTGCCTTATTTCTTATTACTTTCCCATTCTCATTCAGGTTGTTCCTGTAGATCCACTTGGTCCTTATGACATTCTTGTCCTTTGGTCTTGGCACAAGCTCCCATGTGTCATTCTTCTCAATTTGCTCAATTTCTTCCTCCATGGCCTTGACCCACTTGTCATCTTCTAGAGCTTCCCTTGTGGATTTGGGCTCTATACAAGAAAATAAACAGATATTCTCTTTGGCCTTTTTCTTGGTCAAGACATTAGCATGTTTGTCACCAATAATGTTGTCAGTGGAGTGATGTGACATACCTTGGGAGAACGGATCGTTGTTCCCGGTCAGGCTCTTCCAGTTGAGCAATCTCTTCATCATGGTTCTGGACATCTTCTTGTTCACCATCTTGTGTTGACCTATTGGCTTCAGGTGCAGTCTCCCGCTCTAGATGTCTGTTCATGTGTATTTCTCTTTCATCTTCAGTTGTTGCTTCATTGAACTCAAAGACATTTTCTTCATTTTGGCCTTCAAGACTGTCATGATCACTATGACCGGCCTTCTTAATCGGTTCTGAAGATTCATCAACTTTTACATTGATGCTTTCGATTATATTGTTTGTTCTCTTGTTCAAACACCGATAGGCCTTACTTTTGGTAGAGTAACCCAAAAAGGTTCCTTCATCACTCTTAGGATCAAACCTCCCACAGTACATATCTCTTTTGATGTAACATTTACTACCAAATATTTTGAAGTAACCTACACTAGGAGTATGCTTGAACCATAGTTCATAAGGAGTCTTACCGGTTCCCTTTTTGCCTTGAACTCAGTTCAGTGTGTAGACAACAGTATTGACAACTTCTCTCCAGAAGTGATGAGGGAGATCCTTCTGAATCAACAATGTTCTTGCGCAATAGATCAGAGTCCTCTTCCTTCTTTCTGCTACTCCATTTTGCTGAGGAGTCCTTGGTGCAGAGAACTCTCTTTATTCCATGTTCCTTACAATAGTAAGTGAACTCTTGAGAGTTGTATTCACCTCCTCTATTTGACCTCAGGCACTTCAAGCTTTTACCGGTTTCCTTTTCCACTCTAGCTTTGTAGATTTTAAACATGTGGGAGGCTTTTGACTTCTCTCTAAGAAAGAGTGTCCACATCATTCTTGAGAAGTCATCTACAAAGATCACGAAGTACCGGTCTCCATAATAGCTCTTTGTCTTCATTGGTCCACACAGATAGATCTAGAACATTTTCAACAGTAAAAGACTTACTGTTGAAGCTTGTTCCTGTCAATTTTCCTAACTGACAATCTTTACAAACACCACTGATGGCTTTTGTAATCTCAGGGAGTCCTCTAACTAATTTCTTTCTATTTACTTTGACAATACTGTCAAAGTTCATATGGCAGAGTCTCTTGTGCCATAACCAGCTATTGTCTTCTTTGGAAATAAGACAGATTTTGCTTGTTTCTCCTTTGACTGAAGCTATAAGACAAGCTCCTTCCATTGAGTCTAGGTAGAACAGATTACCTTTGCTTTGTCTACCAATTGCAACATGGGTTCCAGACTGATTGTTGACTATGCAGGAACCTTGTTCGAATTCTAACAGGAATCCTTTGTTATTCAGTTGTGCAACACTCATTAAATTGTACTTGAGTCCTTCAACCTAGTACACATCTTCACAAGCAACATTGTTGCAGAGTGCAATAGAGCCTTTACCTTTGATGGCACAGGGGGCATTGTTTCTAAAGGTAACTGATCCGCTGTCATTGAGCTCCAAGTTATTGAACTTGTTCCTATCACTGGTAATGTGGTGAGTACAACCATTGTCAATGATCCAATCATCGTGCTGATGAGATCTAGATATGAGTGCTACTTCATTTGCCACTGGGCACTCCTCCTTTATTGCAACAAATGCAATTTCTGGATCCTCAGAGTCTTCAGACTCATTGTCTGTGACTCCTTCCTCTACAAGATAGCATTCCCTTTTTGCTTTGCTTTTGAACCGGTCTCTCTTATCTTTATTATCATTATTTGGACATCTGGTAGCAATATGTCCTATCTTGTTGCAAGAGAAGCATTTCAGAGGAAGCTTTCTTTTGTACTTCCCTTTCCCTCTGAGGAATCTTCTAGCAATGAGTGCTTCAAACTCATCTTGCTCCATCTCCTCTGAGAGCAGATTCTCAATAAGGTTACCAATCTTACCGATAGAGCAATTACTGGTTTCTCTTCCCTTTTTGGTGGAAAAGATGTTGACAGAAGACTTAAATGCTGCTTCTTGAATGGGTAAGCTATTATCAAAATTACTTAATTCAAAAGTAGCCAGCTTACCGATTAGGGAGTCTAGGGTGACTTGATCTTTTGTCACCGATCTAAGCTCTTGAATAGCAA
Organism: Chamaecyparis obtusa; assembly: GCA_027943335.1. NCBI lineage: Eukaryota > Viridiplantae > Streptophyta > Pinopsida > Cupressales > Cupressaceae > Chamaecyparis > Chamaecyparis obtusa. The sequence goes on from BSBK01003654.1 coordinate 120,878, forward strand.
AGATCTTAATAGCATATTGAGGTCTGAGAGTTCTCAATATTTTGCTAACCACCTCCTCTTCACTGAGCTTTCCTCCAGCGCTTCTGATGGAGTTGATCACTTCTTTGATCCGGTATCTGTATTGCTCGATGTCTTCTCCTTCATTCATCCTCATGTCATCATACTTTCCTTTGAGGCTTTCGACCTTGGCTCTTTGAACATTTGGATCTCCTCCATAAACCACTTGCAACTTGCCCCACATCTTGAAGGCAAAATCTAGATGTTCAATCTCAGCATAGACATGATCAGGTAGCGTACTAGCTATCATATCCATAGCAGCCGTGTGCTTAGTTTTGATCTTCATTTGATCGGGTGTCAGGGTGCCAGCGGGTTCACTGTAATCAGCGGTAACATGATTCCAGTACTGATCACCGGTGGTCTTCTTGTACAGCTTCATTCTGCTACACCACAGAGTAACATTTTCTTTTGAAAACTTTTGTCCTTCCTTTCTCATCATCTTGACTTTTTCTTTATGTAGTTAAGCGGTAAAGAAAACAAGACTTGGCTCTGATACCAATTGATAGTCCCAACCGGTGTTGAGAGGGGAGGGGTGAATCAACACCTTCACAAACTTTTCCTTCTAAATCTAGTGAAGTATACTTGTAACTGTAAGCTAAGACAGATTTAACCATATAATGACAGCAAGCAAACAATCATAAAGTGACACCAGATTTAACATGTGGAAACCCGATTAGGGTGAAAACCACGGTGTGAGAGAACCTCACAAATTCTGTACTCTTCCGGAGTACACCTTGTTAGGAGCCTTCCCGGTTAAAGGATTACAACACATTGTTAGGTGCGACTCGGTTAAGGGATTTGTTACAATGAGGCCGGTTAGTGCCTGCCTAGTTAGAGGACTTAGAACACCTTTTAAGATGTCACCCAGTTAGGGGATTTGATACAAGGGACCTATTAGAGTCCACCCAAATATTGGGATTTAACTATTGTAATTGCTAGAGAACAATAGAGGGATTGACCTTTTACATATGGCTATGCATAGCCTGATAAGATCTCTGTTTGTGCTCAACTGAGAAGCATCACTGGTCTTTGCAGGTGTGTTCTTCTCTCCTATTGTGCTTCTCTGCACACTTCTTCTTTCTCACTTCTTCTTTCTTCTCTTCACCCCTGACTCCTTTAGCATACAGGCTCACTCTTTTTCTCAACAAGATGAAGGCAACTTCTATTCGCCTCAGGTAGAAGAATATATAGAACCCTAGCCCTAATTGCGCTCATCATGAATGATCTAATTACAAATCCTTATCGGATTTATCACTCAGTGGAGTACCAGTTCACTAAGGAAACATCCGATGCATGCCCTTGATTTATTTGCTGTAAAAAGAAAAACAATTGATGCATGTCAAGCATCTTTCCTTTACAAGAGATAACGCTTTGTTTTCAAGCCACTGATTCCGGCTTTAAAACCTCCAGACGCGCCCCAAACCGATTACTAGTTTAACTCAAAGACTTCCGGATTTGACGAAGAAAATTCTGGTCAAAGAGTTGGTTGGAACAGATAGTTGACTATGACTTCCTCGGTTCACACCGGAGTCATTACTAGATCGGTAGAGATCCTCATGCTGTGAACAGGTAAGGGTCTTTGACCTGTTACGTCTCTTCTTTGGCTTATCGGTTGCACCTTCCTCGGTTGTGTTGTTGACACTGGTTTGTTGTTGCTTTCTCTGTTTTTGACTAGACCGGTTGTAGCCAGGACCTCGGTTGAAGGTTGAATCCTCCTTTTCTTGACTGTGTATGTTACCCGGTTGTTGATGCTTTGTGTAGTGATTGGTTCTTATATGTTGGCACCATCTGCCAAACCATCCTTCTTTCATACAAATCTCTTTGGATCTTTAGACTTAATAGAGATGACAAAACTCTATCTTCTTTTGCCAATCAATGACAATACTTGTACTTGTACCGGTAGTAGGCTTACCGGTTACCATCACTCAATGCCAACATTCTATTTGGACTCTTTCTTCCTCCTTTCAGTTGGACTTGGAGTGGCCTCCTCTATTGAAATTTGAACCAGAAAGATACATATAAACAGAATCTAAATAACTTAGAAGATTATCCTGTGAAAAACCCTCTCGGCAGAGGGAAACAACCTAGCCCACTAAATGATACTTTTATTGATATACCATCAAAATTACAATGCAATCAAGATAATTATATGATAAACAAAATATCAAATCTCAGAGTACATGCAACGCATGATACACAGAGATGAAGAACCTTAATAAACATGATATGCTTAAGACAAAACAGCCCGATGTTGAAATCCGTTGTCACGTATAGCAGACGGATGATGCCTGACACAAGACCTTGCAAGTATATCGCCTGATACCAGACACGACATACAAAGAATGCTTGAACACGAAGATAGCCCAGAGATGTTCGGGGCAGTCCTGATTACAATATCTGAGGACAAGTGTATCACACATGTAATATCTGATGCCAAAAGTAGCTCATCAGTGATACCTCTGAATCTGTCGGAAAAGCTTAGATGATGATCAACCGAAAAATAGAGCCCCACGCAATAGGCGATATACAATAATGAAGTTGCAACCGATAGTATACACTATCGCGACTCATCCCTCAAGCTCGAATGGTATCGTGATGATGCTGCAGATGTTACTACTAGAGAACGTTACTCGTAATCAAAGCATATGACTCGACATGTGACGTTACATTTGGAGGATGATGAAATGCATAGCAACCGTTGTCCAAGCTGTTACCAGTGAAGTCGCTTATCGTGGATAACATACTCCGGGTGATCAACCGCCATAACAGTCGATGGCGACAGTTAATACATTAACCGTTAGAAATAGTCATGTATGAGATGCAAACTCATAAGGTATCTATCGAAGCTACAAATTCAACACTCCCTCTTAGCGAGAGAGAGACCTTATGAATGATTCACCTGGACAAGCATGTTCAGCTGCAAGAGAATCAACATCAATAGACAATTTCAATATATTCAAATACCGTAATTTCATACAAAAGAGTTCACCATAGGTAATTTAGAGGGTGATAATGAAAATAACAAACCATCCATTATTGCTGCACCTAGAGCAATGAAATGAAGGATCACAGCAAAACATTCAACATGATAATTTAAACATCACAACAAAATCATGGAGTTCACATGAACTACTTCCACCATGGCTACTCCCAGAGGGTGGATCAAGGGCTTTTACCTCAAACTTCTCCCTGAGAAGAATGCATTATCACCTTGCCTACTCGCATAGGGTGATCCCACAATGCCTACACATAGAGGGTGGGTCAAGGGCTTTCACCTCAAACTTCTCCTAGAGAATAATGCATATAAGAAATGGAGCACTCTGCTTGAGGTGCCCTCTCAGCAAGAGCTTCATTTTCCACTAGACCAAGCTGTTCTCGAAAGTAACAAAACTTCACCCTTGGAAGTGGCTTGGTGAGGATGTCCGCAGTTTGATCTTCAGTAGGAATGTATTTCAGCTCAATTGCCTTTCTTTGTACCATGTCTCTCAAGTAGTGAAACTTGATCTCTACATGTTTGGACCTGTCATGGAACACTGGATTGACTGAAAGCTTTATGCAGCTTTGGTTATCACACATGATAACAGAAGGCTCAAGAGGCTGTCCAAACAATCCTCCAAGCAATTTACGAAGCCATACGACTTCTTTGGGAGCCATACATGCTGCCACATATTCTGCCTCAGCTGTGCTTTGAGCCACACAAGATTGTTTCCTGCTGCTCCAGGAAATCATAGCGGAACCAAGATTGAAATAGCTACCTGAAGTGCTCTTCCTATCGGACACGCAACCTGCCCAATCCGAATCAGAGAATCCCTGCAACTTCAACTTAGTGCAAGAAGAGTACTTGAGTCCATATCCAATGGTACCACGAACATATCTCAATACATGCTTGGCTGCCATATGATGAATGTGCCTTGGTTCACACATAAATTGACTTAACGTATTAACAACAAAACATATGTCAGGTCTTGTGCTCACCAAATACATCAATGAACCAATGAGTTGACTGTACATGGAAAGATCAACCAAATCTGAATTAATTGAGTCATCATGCAACCTTTTCAGATTCACTTCGATAGGAGTAGCCATGGATTTACAGTCCAACATACCAAACCTTTTCAGGATGTCAATGGCATATTTCCCTTGACTTAGGATGATGCCATCTGAGTTCTACCATACTTCAAGTCCAAGGAAATAGTGCAGCATGCCAAGATCTTTCATTTCAAATTTTGAAGTTAGCTCCCTCTTACACATGATGATAAGACTATCACTGCCTGTGAGAAACAAATCATCTACATATAGAACCAAAATCAGAATTTTATCATCCTGAAGTTTTAAGTATAAGTTAGGATCAACTACATTCTTTTGAAAGCCTAAACTCAAAAGATATTTATCTATTCTCTCATACCAGGGACGTGATGCTTGTTTGAGTCCATACAGGGCTCTTTTCAACTTACACACATGAGATGCTTTGTCATAGATGATAAATCCTTCTGGCTGTTCCAGGTAGACTTCCTCTTCAATGACTCCATTCAGGAATGCTGTTTTCACATCCATCTGATGGAGTTTCCAGCTTTGATTGCAGCTATAACAATGATTGTTCTGATGGAGGTGTATCGAGCCACTGGTGCAAATGTCTCATCATAATCAATGCCTTCCTTTTGGGAAAAGCCTCTAGCCACAAATCGTGCTTTGTATTTGTCTATGCTCCCATCAGCCGCATGCTTAATCTTGGACAACCATTTAGATGAGACAACTGATTTGTCTTGGGGCCTAGGGACAACGTCCCATACATCATTTTGAGTTATGGACTTGTATTCCTCCACCATGGCATCTTTCCATACTTGATGTCTTAGTTACCAGGGTTCGCCCCTGGCCCCTCCGAACTGGACCAAGTTCGAACTAGTCCGAAGTTCGGGTCCAGTTCGCCTTGGGGTCAGGGCATGGTTCGATGTCCAGCTTGGACATCCAAAGAACAGGTTCAACAAATATAAAGAAAAAAAGTCATTCGTGGGGAATAAATAACAAATGACTTACTCTTCCTGGCAATGAATAATCGATTTAAACAGATCAGGCGGTTCACTTTGACTGTTCAAATGCTTTCAAATCTAGTAAATCAAACAAGAAGAAAAGAATAATGGAACAAGTAAAATCCGTTCCTTGTGATTGGCTTTTGCTTTTAGATTGATTGCTTTCAATTAAAGGCGTGCAAAACAATTTCTGTTACCTTGTAAAATCAGAAATTAAGAAACTAATTTCCATTGGGCATTGTCATTATCGGGAATGGGAAAAGTATGAGGTGGCAAATATGTACGGTGTACTTTGCAAAAGCATCGATAGTTCACTCAACAACTCTCCTCATAGAGGTAAAATGTTCAGAAAATGCTGCTGATCACATTGGCCTTAGTTCTATTGCTGATTCAGAGACATTGAATCTTTGATGTTGAACTTGAAGTATATGATGGTATGATCACCATTCATAAGGCTATGATTATAAGTTTATGGTATTTTTGTTGTTTAAATGTTGTTTTTATGATACTATGTGACATTCTAATTTTAACTCATGCTTCTAGGATTCATATATATATATATATATATATATTAAAAATCTTACATGTTTTTTCGAACCTGAACCCAAACCCCTTTTCAAAATTTTGTCGAACTTGCGAACCGGTTCTTCGAACCCGAACTTCGAACTGAACTCGAACCGGTAACTTAGCTTGATGTTTGGAGGCCTCCTCTACATTAGAAGGTTCAGAGGAAATAATGTGACTCATTAACTCAACATAACCAACAAACTTTTGAGGCCATTTGCTTTCTCTGAAAGTCCCTCGAGGAGCTGCAAAAGGTGTGGCTTCCTCCATAATATTTCTGGCCCATAGAGGTCTCTTTTTATTCGTGGAAGAAGAGTGGGGACCTGTGTGATCAGCTGGTGTAGAAAGAGGAGCAGGGTCAACAAGATCCTCACACTCCCTCTCAACCTCCGAAGGAGAGTTCGGATCAGTCATGGTGGAATCTTGAGGGAGTACAAGATCTTCCTCATTCGTTACAACTTTAGATTCCTCGGGAGGATCACAAGCTATGTCTTCGTCAAAGATGACATCTCTGCTGATTTCAATCTGCCTTCGACTTGGTACATAAATTCTGAAAGCTTTAGAAGAGTCATTGTAGCCAACAAAGAATCCTTTCTTGCCTAAAGGTTCCAATTTTGACCTTTTCTCTTTTGGGATGTGAATCACTACTGGGCAGCCAAAAATTCTGAAGAAGCTAACATCTGGTTTTGATCTTGAGAAGCCCTGTTCAGGGGACATGTTACCAAGAATTTGATGAGGGCTGCGATTCTGAATAAAGATAACTATACTGCAAGCTTAAGCCCATAAGAACATAGGAATATTCTGATCATGAATCATCGCTTTCGCTACCTCAACTATGGTCCTGTTCTTTCTTTCAGCCACACCATTTTGTTGAGGATTATAGGGAACGCAAAGCTCCCTCTTAATCCCAGCATCAGCACAAAAACTATGAAAGACTCTAGATACAAATTCCCCACCATTATCAGATCTCAAGGTCTTGATCCTCTTCTCAGTGAAATTTTCAACCAAGGCTTTGAATGTTTTGAAACGAGACAACACTTCATCTAATTCTTTTGATTTAAAAAAGTATATCCAACACTTATGAGAAAAATCATCAACGAAAGTAATGTAATACCAAAAACCGCTAAGGGACGCAACAGACATTGGGCCACATAAATCTGAATGAATTAAATCTAAAATGCCTTTAGCTCTAGATTCACTACTATGGAATGTACTTTTAGTATTCTTACCTAGAGCACATCCTTTGCAAATACCTTCATGATCCTTTTTCAGCTTAGGAAGACCAACGACAGCTTTCTCCATGGATGCCAAGGTTCTGAAATTTAAGTGACCAAATCTCTTGTGCCAAAGAATGTTTGGATTTGAAGAACAAAGAGAGAGAGCTTGAATAGGCCGAGCTGAAAGTCTGTAGAGGCTACCATGACGAACTCCTATCTCTCGAGCTGAAGAGGAGTTAGAGTTCTTCTTCCAAGCAAGGACCTTACCATCAATGAAGGACACATGATATCCTTTGTCTTCAAGAGCTGAAATAGAAATCAGGTTCCTCTTAATACCAGGGACAAATAGAACATCACTAAGGTGCATGGGAATGCCTGAATCAAGTTGGAAAGAAGTGGAGCCAGCCCCTTTTACTGAATAACTAGCATCATCCCCAATGATTACTTGAAGGTGAGAATCCTTTTCACTGAGGTTGAAAAGATGATCATTGTAACCCGTGATGTGACGTGAAGCTCCGCTATCAATCAGCCAGGTGTCACAGTTTGTAGGAATGTTGCTGGATAAGGCAGACATGAAACTAAAACCCTCAGGTTCATCACATGATTCTTTCTTGGGGGAAGAGTCTTTAACATGTGCAGTAGAGACTTGAGGCTTCGGCCTTGAGGTGCAATGCTTGGCATAATGGCCGAATTTGTCGCATTTGAAGCATTGAACTTTGGAGACATCAACCTTCTTTCTTTTGTGGGAAGAATCTGAATGAGAGTCATTATTCCTAGATCACTTGAAGTATGGTTTCTTTCCTTTTCCTTTGGGGGTGTGGGCTGCCAGCACTTGATCATCTTCATGATGACTTTTGCGACCATTACTTCTAGCCTCAAGTCTGCATTCCTCTTGAATGCAATCAGCCCTTAGTCTGTCAAATTTAGGGAGATCGTCACGCCCACTGATGCCTTGAATAAACGATTCCCAAGAGTGAGGGAGACCATTCATAGCAAGCATAACCAAGTCTTTGTCAGGAATGGAGTCGCCAATAGTACTAAGCTGGTCCCTGAGTTCTGAGATTTTCATAAAGTATGATATGGCTGATTCTCCTCGAGCCATCTTGATGTGAAGGATCTGACGCCTCAAGGCCAAGGCTTTGCTGGTATTATTAATCTCATAAAGATCTTTCAAGGTCTGAAACATCACATTTGCTGAAGACAGGTTGGAGATAATGGGGACAAGATGATCCTTCACAAAATCAATAAGAATTTTCTTTGCCATAGTTCTGTTCTTTTTCCAAAGTGCTTTCTCGGCATCATCAGTAGGTTCTTCTGGATCAGAATTTATGTAGGCAAGAATATCATTTTCCTCTAGGGCGATCAGGATCCTAAACTTCCAGGAAGAGAAGTTGGAAGAACCGTCAAGCCTGTCCTCGACCTTTAAACCGTTGACCATGATGGCGAAGCAAGAAGAATTTGGAAGAGGCTATCTGGTCTTTCTGCTTTTGGATCGAAAAAGCCTAGACCCGCTCTGATACCATGTTGAAATTTGAACCAGAAAGATACATATAAACAGAATCTAAATAACTCAGGAGATTATCCTGGGAAAAATCCTCTCAGCAGAGGGAAACAACCCAGCCCACTAAACGGTGATACTTTTATTGTTATACCATCAAAATTACAATGCAGTCAAGATAATTATATGATAAACAAAATATCAAATCTCAGAGTACATGCAACGCATGATACACAAAGATGAAGAACCTTAATAAACACGATATGCTGAAGACAAAACAGCCCGATGTTGAAATCCGTTGTCACGTATAGCAGACGGATGATGCCTGACATAGGACCCTGCAAGTATATTGCCTGATACCAGACATGGCATGCAAAGAATGCCTGAACACGAAGATAGCCCAGAGATGTTCAGGGCAGTCCCGATTACAATATCTGAGGACAAGTGTATCACACAGGTAATATCTGATGCCAAAAGTAGCTCATCAGTGATACCTCTGAATCTGTTGGAAAAGCTTAGATGATGAACAACCGAAAAATAAAGCCCCATGCAATAGGCGATATACAATAATGAAGTTGCAACCGATAGTATACACTATCGTGACTCATCCCTCAAGCTCGAATGGTATCGTGATGATGCTGCAGACGTTACTACTAGAGAACGTTACTCGTAATCAAAGCATATGACTCGACATGTGACGTTACATTTGGAGGACGGTGAAATGCATAGCAACCGTTGTCCAAGCTGTTACCAGTGAAGTTGCTTATCGTGGATAACATACTCCGGGTGATCAACCGCCATAATAGTCGATGGCGACAGTTAATACATTAACCGTTAGAAATAGTCATGTATGAGATGCAAACTCATAAGGTATCTATCGAAGCTACAAATTCAACATCCTCATCATTTGATGGACTTGTTTCTTCCTAAGGGGAGATGTGTTGCTTGTAGGCGTTGGATCATATTTTGTTTTCAGGCATACTTCATCAACATTGGAAATTCGTCATTTTTTTTGTGTGTGTGTATATGGGGGGGATACTATATATCACATTTGGGTGGGTACGTGATTGTATATACATGATGTATGTAGTCCTTGGGGGCTATCATTGAGTAATCCATGCATAATATTGTTTGTTCCTTTTCTCTCTTTTGGAGAGGAGTTTTTTCCCACTGCGATTTCTCCTTTGCTTCATTTGTGAGACAGTGCATTACATTTTCATTTGCATTGAGCACGGGTACCTAACATGACCTTGTTGTCGGGACCCATGTTGCATCTCATATTGCATAGTAATCTCACTCCCTAAGTTGCACTTAAGGGGAAGTGTTGGAGTAAGTGTTGTTTTCTCCTATTTACTTAGGCTTAAGTTTTACTTAGGTAGCCAACATTTCACATTATTGGATTTAGTTGCATAGCATAAAATAATGTTATAGTGCGTTTGGTTGAGGTTGTTCGTTGGCAGTTGCACGTACCTTATCATGCCTTCGTAATATTTTTGGGGTGTTTGTACATTTTGTAATGTATCTAATACAATTATTTTTTCATTGGTGAAATTGCGTTGTTGCTTCTCTAGTATTGTGAAGCTGGTTGCATATGCAGATTGTTGTTCTAGGTGGTTACAGTAACAGTAAGCACCCTCCATCATTAAGCCAACTGATACATGTGTGCTAAATCATTCATAACTTGTACAACATAAGAGGCTCTGAGCTCTTCTTTGGCTTCCTTCAAATTTTGAAATTGAAAGTTTGCATCTTTCCTCTTCCTTGAACTATTAATAGCTCCCCAAGTGGCCAATGTTTGATATTGGTCCACTTGTCCATGATGATGGAGCATGTGTTATCCAATTTTGTCTCTTATTTTCCATTAACACACTCACCTTAGAATATTCTCTATAAAGGAGAGTGGTGCACATCTTAAGTTCCCCAAGTGGGCCAAATGAGGCACCAACTTCTATCACATCTTTGAATATTTGTTTAAAATAGGGAGAATGTGTCACATGAAAAGGTATGACACGAGCATAAAAAAACCAAGCAATTGAATCTCTACCCCCCCTCATAATTGTATATTAAACATATCTACAACACTAGTAGCTCTCTTCTTTCCTTGGTAGGAGAGCCCTCTTTCCCTTCATTTCGATGTAATGTCCCCAACTAGGGTTTGGGTTGTGCTTGAAAATGGCAATTTACTTATTCTTTGTAATGTTCCCTACTAGGAAGTTGCCCATTTCCAATGAGTAACATACATCACCATCCATTTAAATCAGATTAAAGATCCATAATACATATGACAATCAACATACTTAAGCCCTATTTCCTTACTTCTCTCCTAATCAATAACCCTAAGGAAGATGGTGGAATTATTTTGCTAAGGCGCAAAAATAGTCTACAAGCAAGCTCCCTCACAGTTTTTACCCATCTTGGGACTTTACATGATTTACCCTAAAATCCCCAATTAGCATTTGGGTTGTGCTTGAAAATGACAATTTACTTATTCTCTGTAATGTTCCCTACTAGGAAGCTGCCCATTTCCAATGATTAACATACATCACCATGCATTTAAATCTAATTAAAGATCCATAATACATATGACAGTCAACATACTTAAGCCCCAATTCCTTACTTCTCTCCTAATTAATAACCCTAAGGAAGATGGTGGACTTATTGTGCTAGGGCACAAAATAAGTCTACAAGCAAGCTCCCTCAAGGTTTTTACCCATCTTGGGACCCTCCCATCATGTGACTGAACTGTGCCTCTCCCTACACAAACCAACCTATCCTCTTAACAGTAATTAGTGAATGAAAAAGGAATAGACTAAGTATATATTATAAATGGATATATATAATCATACAAGAATTCCTTATACCTAATAGAATTTAGATATAATATTATTTAAATTGATATTTAACTAATAGATATGTTTACAACATAATTTGCTGTCATACATTGCTTGCTAGAAATGTAAATGATCCATTTGCTTGCTTGTTTCTTATTGTGAAGAGTATCAAATATATTTGTATTCCTTTCTCCTTTGATGCCTCAGTGATTAAAGCAGTCCACCTTATATGATGTGTTTGGAATGATGAGCCCTTCGGTAAGAGACACATCCCATGTCACTACTTTTCTTTATACAACTATTAATCACATCCCTTGGGGTATCATTAAGACTTGTAATTGTTGAAGTATGTAGCTTCATTCAGATAAAATTGAATTATAATATCTATATAATAATATGTATTACTATTATACATATTCTTATATATTGTAAAGTAATATGAAATGACTATTATTGAAAATGTATTTTGCATAAATATATAGATATATAATATATATTAATAATGTAGACTATTATATATATATATATATATATATATATAAAGTAAATACCATTCAAATATAAAAGCAAATTCAAATAATATATTAAGTAAATACCACACATTCATAATATATTAAGTAAATACCATTCAAATATAAAAGCAAATTAATATACATTAATTCGAGTTGTATAGATATCAGCTGGCAAATTAATTGTTATCGGGCTGAACGAAAGACATTGAGTTCATTAGCACCGAATCAATTGGGCTCCTTAAGATATGCAGTATGTGACAAAAGTCATCTGACGTGACTCATCATAGAGTCACGTCACATCATAGACGTGACTCTTATTCCTTTCCATACAAATACACAATGCGCAGATTTCAATATTGAACAATACAAAATACTGACGTGTCTAGTAAACATTGAAATCTGCAAATACATAAAGATTATTATTATATATATATAAGATTTAAATATATATATACACATTGAACTTAATAACAATTATTTATACATGTATATATATACAAAGTTATATTAAGCAAGAAAGTATAAAAGAATAAATATTTCATAATTTGATCTTGGAAATTTAACATGGTATCAGAGCCAAGTTTCTTCTATAAAGCCTAACCGCCTGAAGAAAGATCCGATTAAATCAAGATCATATTTTTTTTGAAATATCTCTTTGGAAATTTTGCTCTCACAAAAAAAAAATGACGAATGGAATCGTATTTGAAGACAGACTTGATGGTGCTTCTAATTTCGAATCTTGGAAATTACGAATGATGCTAATTCTAAGGAAGAATGAGTTAAATAAAATTATAGAAAATACTCCTCCTATAGAGAAGAACGAGAAATGGGAAAAGGACAATACTAGAGCAATGGAATTATTAGTAGACGGAGTAAAAGATCATCTACTACCTGTTATCACAAAGTTAGACTCTGCATATGACATTATCAAAGCCTTGGAAAACATGTTTGAGATCAACAACATTACTAGAATTCTTACTCTCAAAAATCAACTAATTCAAATAAAGATGAATCAAGGAGAAACCATTACCTCATATTTCATGAGGATTACTGAATTGAGGAATCAACTCTCAGCAATTGGCACTGATTATGATAGTGAGGAATTGACAATGGTAATCTTAAATGGACTCCCTATCTCATGGGAAAGTTTCAGACAAGGTGTAAGTGCTCGTCCCACACTTCCTAAATTTGATCAACTAAAAGCTGACTGCATTCAACAAGAGTGTAACCTAATATCTAGAGGAATCAATGTGGCATCCAAAAATGAACATCTTCAGGCTCTCTCCACTAAGTTGAAAAGAAAATGGGACAAGTACTCTAGTAAATGGTCATACAAGAAACAGAGAGACTACTCTAAAGTACAATGTTTTAGATGCGACAAGTATGGGCACACCGCAACAGTATGTCCTGATAGAATCAAACATCAAGCTTCCTTCGCTGAAGTCGGAAATTCAAACTTGGGTTCAGAAAATCCTTTATTTTAAAGGACTAAAATATCTCAACAGAGGGAGTTTACTGATGAAGGTGGAACACTTCTGAGGTAAATCTTATATGATTATAATAATTGATTATTGTACTAATGAAAATATTTATGGGCCCTGTGTAAATCATGAGGTAGTGACGACTACCAAATGTTTTGCATTTGTTAAAGTTATTGAAAGGTGACGATCTTACAATAACTTGATTTCTTTGCATGGTGGATTAAGTTCCTTAAATAGACCATGGCCGTCTATCGTGATAGACATCTTACGATGGCTGAAACAGATCACGATAGATGATTTCTTTGCATGGTGGATTAAGTTCCTTAAATAGACCATGGCCGTCTATCGTGATAGACATCTTACGATGGCTGAAACATATCACGATAGATGAATTCTTTGCATGGTGGATTAAGTTCCTTAAATAGACCATGGCCATCTATCATGATAGACATCTTATGGTAACTGAAACAGATCATGATAAATGACACTTTACATAGTGGATTAAAATTCCTTGATATGAATTTTAGATGAAATTTAATTGATGTACATCTTGATATCCTTGTAAGAACATATTCAAATAAATAGTGTTAAAATTTTATCTTCTCTAACTAAGAGGGAGTGTTGAAGTATGTAGCTTCATTCAGATAAAATTGAATTATAATATCTATATAATAATATGTATTACTATTATACATATTCTTATATATTGTAAAGTAATATGAAATGACTATTATTGAAAATGTATTTTGCATAAATATATAGATATATAATATATATTAATAATGTAGACTATTATATATATATATATATATATAAAGTAAATACCATTCAAATATAAAAGCAAATTCAAATAATATATTAAGTAAATACCACACATTCATAATATATTAAGTAAATACCATTCAAATATAAAAGCAAATTAATATACATTAATGCGAGTTGTATAGATATCAGCTGGCAAATTAATTGTTATCGGGCTGAACGAAAGACATTGAGTTCATTAGCACCGAATCAATCGGGCTCCTTAAGATATGCAGTATGTGACAAAGGTCATCCGACGTGACTCATCATAGAGTCACGTCACATCATAGACGTGACTCTTATTCCTTTCCATACAAATACACAATGCGCAGATTTCAATATTGAACAATACAAAATACTGACGTGTCTAGTAAACATTGAAATCTGCAAATACATAAAGATTATTATTATATATATATATATAAGATTTAAATATATATATACACATTGAACTTGATAACAATTATTTATACATGTATATATATACAAAGTTATATTAAGCAAGAAAGTATAAAAGAATAAATATTTCATAATTTGATCTTGGAAACTTAATAGTAATGGTAACAATTATCGATTTCCTTATTAAATTAATAGTTATGGTAATCGCTGTTGACTCAATAATCATCGTGCCTCTCCATGACGTTAACATGTTGTTTATTGTAATCGATCCTTGTCCAAATGTAAATGGCGATTATTATTGCAATTAGCCATTCATTATTATTGGCGATTAAGTCTTGAATCTTCGACTTAGTCACCCATCCGTTTTCATATATCATTGATTGTTATTGTATTGCTTCCATAATACATGTCTTTCATAGCTTGTACAGTCATCAAGGTCTTAAGATATCGTAAGACCTTTGGATATTGATATTGTATATATATTATTCGAAGGACAATAATTTATTGACAATACTCAGAGATATCATTGGAGCCACAATCTAGATGTCAACTCTCTGTTTTGGCTCTCCTTGGCTGTTGTAATATCCACATGATTATTGTCCTGACTATTGACTTCCATTTATATCCTCCAAGTCGCTTATATGGTATCGATATTTGATGATATCAAACACTTCTAATTATCGTTATATGTTGGGCTCAATCACCTTCCTTCCATTATTGCTCTGTAATGTCCCAATTCTGAGCGAGCATCTGAGTTATTAGATTTAGCCTATCATTGGGTCCTTGTAGGCTAATACTGCTGATTAGAGGGCCCTGTTGTGGGTTTTGGCCTGTTTTGAGGGACTTAATATTTATAGTAAGTCAACAGTTGGTTCCGATGAGCTCAAATGATTTAGAAGAATTAAATGATGCTCTCAGTTTTTATTTTCGGCTTCCGGTTTGGGCTCCAAGATTCTTGGAGGGAGCGTCTATTTTTAAAAAGTCACCCCGTCAGGTTCATTCGTTGCCTTTCATCCTCAGGATCACACCCGTGCTGACAGATTTTGATTGTGATGCTTCTTCAGTCGTTTTTGCAAGATGGGTGAATTTTGATTATTACTTAATTAAATTGGCTAAGGTTGCTATTTTTATTGGGATTGCATATTGGGCACCTTGGTGTTATAGCTCGTTGGAACCGGATTGAGTAGTTTTAAACCTTGAGCTCATAAAATAGGGCCCCTATGTGTCAGAAGAACATTTTTTTAATGAAAGGGTCATTTTCAACATTAAAGTGAAGGGAAATATAATAGTTTATTATATTTGAAATGTGTAACCATAAAGCAAGTGGCTTTTTAAGTGAAAAGTGTCATTGAGAAGCTATGGAAAAATATTATATATACAGCTTTATGAGAATTCGAACCTGATTCTATGACTTGACTTTTTATTGATGGTGAATATTGTTGAGAAGTTCTTCAACTAGGGTTTGAGGACTGATTCCTCCCCATATTTGCACTTTGAATCACCGGTTTGGTGGTGAATTGTGCTTTGGATTTTGGGAATTAATTCTGATTTTCATGGCTGCAAATTTGGTGCTGTTGTAAACCAAATTTGATGATTATTATGCATCTTGATCAAAATTGAAATTGAAGAGAAAGAATGAGGGTTTAAAGTGCTGCGAAAATAATCTAGTGTCACATACCCTTTGAATTGGCCTTCATTGCCAATGAATTGTGTTCTGAATTGTTTGCAAATCCAAGTGGATCAGTTTGGGAGTTTGTTTTGAGAGAACCGTTATTTCCTATGCAAAAATTGTGGCATTCATAGGAGCTGTGTTTCCATTCATAGTGGCTGCGATTCCCTTCTTGGTGGCTGCTGTCTTCAACACTAAGGGAACCACCCTTTTGTGGCTGCGACTTATTCAATGGAGGCTGCAAATTATTTTATAGAGGCTGCAAACCTTCACATAGAGGCTGCGATTTAATCTTAGCAGCCGTGTTTTTATATAAGGTGCCAATTTGCAATTAAAGTATATGTATTGTTTCTTAAATACTTACAAGTAATTGAATTTAATAAATTTGTGAACATTTGAAGTTGGAAGTAGTTTACTGTTTGGGATTATTTTCATATGTTGAAAAATTACAAAAAAATATATGTTCAAAAACAATTTTTTTTTCAAAAAAAACAAGTCTCCAGCAAAGAGACAGCAGGGCTCTTTACAGTGGTATCAGAGCTTACCTGCAAAGTGTTTGACAAAATGTCAAACATTCAAAATTGACAACCAAAATCAGATTTGGAACAATATCCTAGTTGGGGATATTATAGTGGTATCAGAGCGGTTTCTTGCCATCCTGTGGGGTTTGGAAATCTTGAGTTCCCATTTTTGATATATGAGTGATCAACACTCTAGCTTTATTTCAGTTATGGATAAATATATGAAAACTAGTAAACATGGAAAGCAGTTGAATAGCATGGTTAATCTCAGGAAGCAATCAAATGCCATGATCGAAAGTATGGAAAAGCTTAGACAAAATCAGGAAAGATGAATGCTTCGCTTTCAAATCCATCAACCATAGACAATGCGGCAAGGTATATGGTTTCCATTTTTAAAAAGTCTTTCTCACAAAGAAAATAGGAAGAGAATCGAGAGGATTGTACAGGTGTAGCTTCAGCAGTCAACAACCATTAGGTAGTGGAGCCTTTGCTCAATGAGGCAGTTACTAGTCCCTATACGCATGATGCTGGAGGCTCTTCTTAGGAGTATGTGGTTATGAACTTATGACAGACATGCTTGAGGACAACTGCATTAAGTCTCATCATTTCCATGAGACATGAACTCGTGATCATGAGAATGCTAATGACATGATAGCCACCATTGATTGCAGCCCTACATCAACTAGTAGCAATGAAATTACTAATGATACAAGTTCTGATTTTTATGACAACAGTCCTATGTTTGAGCCTATTAATGTCATTGATGATAGGGCAAGTGTAGAGGATGTTGTGGGTATCACTATAAGTTATGATTCACATGATGAGAGTGTTAGTTTTCAAGATTGCATGGAAAATGCAAGTTCTTCTAATCCTAATTTCTATGACAGCAGTGAGTCACGTTGGTAGTAGCATGTGATATCAGAGGTTTTACAGGTTGATGAGATTGGCATTGGTGATGTGGACACTACTGATGTTATCTATTAGGATGACTCATGTTGTAGTGAGTCTTATTTGTCATATCAGACTTTAGAAAATGGTTCAGAGGACTCGTTGGTTAATGATAGGTCCCAGGATCGCGACTTGCAGGGACTTATAGTTTGCTTTGGTAGTGGGTGCATGCGAGGAGTAGTAACAGATTCTATTGATTCAGATGAGTCATTTGTTGAGGTGCTTAGCAGCAGTACCTCAGTTGTTGATGTGTGCACTAATGATAGCACACATGTTGATTATGAGGTGAGTGATGTAGAGACAATGCCATCTTATAGTACAGATCAGTACAGTGGCAAGGCTCACTTTGTGGACAATCCTTTGTTCGAGATGGATGCAACATTGTCTTATGACAATCCACTTTTTGAGGTTGATGTTGATTACTCACTTGAGTGGAGCTGGGAGCAGTTTATACCATCTGTTGACATAGTTCTGAAGGCAATTGAATCAATGATCTGCTGATCATAAAACAAGAAATATGCAAAAGCCCCAAATTGCCTTAATAAAAGAGAGGCTGGGCATCTATTATATAGAAAACCAAAAGAGAGGTGATATTATGGGATTCAACCATATTCACCAACAATACAACTACAATATTGAATATCTCCAACTATCAACTACAAAATTAAATACATGCAACCATATAATAAATACCACACTGTGTAGTCAATAAGGACTGCAGGTAGGCCCCAAAATGGGCATTATTGCTGTCATTCTCCCCCATAATGACCATTGGGAAGAACATGAAGTAGATCCCCAAGCTTCTGGAACCTTTCACGAGCTAGAGCCTTTGTGAAGATATCAACAATCTGATCTTCTGTACTGCAGTACACAATTTTGATCAAACCTTGTTGAACCAATTCCCTGATATAGTGATGTTGTATCTCAATGTGTTTGGTTCTACTATGAAATACTGGATTCTTTGTCATTTGTATAGCACTCTTGTTGTCACAATACAACAAGGTAGGTTCACTCTGATTGTGGTGTAAGTCTTCTAGTAGTCTTCTCAACCATACAGTTTGACAAGCTGCTGATGTTGCACCTTTGTATTCTGCCTCTGTTGTGGAAAGTGTAACTGGAGGTTGTTTCTTGGACTTCCAAGAGAATACTGCAGAACCAAGGCTAAAAGCGTAACCAGAAGTAGACTTCCGATCATCAGCAGAACTTGCCCAGTCTGAATCTGTATAGCCAACCAATCTGCTATCCTTTGAATGATGAAATTTGAGACCATAGCTCAATGTCCCTTTAACATATCTGAGAATCCTTTTAGCTGCATTCCAACATGTTTCCTTAGGTTCTGACATGAACCTAGAGATCAAACTCACTGCAAATGTGATATCTGGACGAGTAGTAGTTAAGTAGATCAAGCTTCCAATCAGCTGTCTATATAGAGTAGGATTCACTGGATTTGACACATCTAAAGCAGACAATTTAAGTCCAACTTCAATAGGTGTTGCAATTGGTTTGCAACTTTGCATCTGAAATTTTTGTAGGATATCTGAGCCATATTTTTTTTGAGACATAAATATTTCATCTTTATTTTGCCATACTTCTATACCAAGAAAGTAGTGCATTTGTCCCAAATTTGTCATTTCAAACTCAATAATCATAGTTTCCCTAAACTCTGCAAATAAAGCTGGTTTATTCCCTGTGTAGATAAGATCATCAACATAGAGAACTAAGATAAAGATATCTTTAGCTGAGCTTCTGATATAGAGATTTGGATCTGATTGACTTCGTGAAAAACCTTTCTGCTGTAAGTATGAATCTATTCTTGAATACCATGCTCTTGGTGCCTGTTTGAGACCATACAAGGCCTTCTTTAATTTGCAAACATAATGTTCTTTAGAAGGTATTTCAAAACCTTTAGGTTGTGAAACATACACTTCCTCATCAATATATCCATTCAAGAAAGCACTCTTAACATCCATTTGATAAACTATCCAACTCTGTTGAGCTGCCAATGCCAAAACTAATTTGATAGTATCCATTCGTGCTACAAGTGCAAATGTCTCAGTATAATCAATACCTTCCTGTTGAGTGTACCCTTTGGCTACCAATCTAGCCTTGTGCTTATCAATGCTTCCATCAGATTTATACTTTGTTTTGTACACCCATCTTGTACCAATAACTTCCTTACCAGGAGGTAATTGAACCAAATCCCATGTGTCATTCTTTTCAATTGTGTCTATTTGACTATTCATTGCTTCAATCCACTCTTCTTTTTCTTGAGCTTGTTCAAATGTTTGTGGCTCATTATTTTCCATGATTTGAGTCATCAAAGCAAAATTAACTTTTGCTTGTGACTTTGTTGTCATCTTTTCAAAATTTGAATCCAACATAAGAGTTGATCGATGATTCTTTTCCGTCCTTTGATATTTTTGATATTTTCTTGCTCCTGCACTAGATGATTCAGGTACATCTTCATCCTCTTCAATATCATCAATTACTATCTCTTTTCCTTTTGTTTCATTTTCTTTGGTATATTTTGCTAGTTCGTTGAATACCACATCTCTGCTTATCACAAGCTTTTTTGCCACTGGATCATACAACCTATATGCTTTATTTTCAGTTCCATAACCAATAAAAATGCATTTAAGGCCTTTATCATCTAACTTAGACCTTTATTCTTTTGGTATGTGTGCATAACCAACACACCCAAATACTCTCAAGTGATCAACACTTGGCTTTACCCCAGACCATGCTTGTTCAGGAGTCATCCCTTTAACCGCTTTTGTAGGACTTCTATTGAGAAGATACATTGTTGTGTATATTGCTTCTGCCCAAAAACTTTTATCCAAATTTTTCTCTTTCAACATACTTCTTGCCATTTCAACAATTGTCCTATTCTTCCTTTCAGCAACTCCATTTTGTTGTGGAGTGTAGGAAGTAGTGAACTCTCTTTTGATTCCATGATTTTTGCAAAAATCAATAAACTGATTTGACTTGTACTCACCTCCATTGTCTGACCTTATCACTTTGATATACTTACCACTTTGTTTTTCAACCAAGTTTTTGAACTCTACAAACTTTTCAAATACGTTTGATTTTGAAACCAAACAATATACCCAAGTTTTTCTTGAGTAATCATCAATGAAGGTTAGAAAATACTTGGATTTGTTCAAAGAAGGTGTTTCCATAGGACCACACAAATCTGTATGGATTATCTCAAGATGTTGTTTAGCTCTGCTGGATTTACCAACAGGAAATTGTATCCTATGTTGTTTGCCAACAATGCACTTTTCACACACCTCTTTTGTGTCTTCAATTAATGGTAGACCTTCAACCATTTTTAATCTTTTGAGTAAAATTAACCCATTAAAACTGAGGTGACCATATCTCTTGTGCCAAATCTTACTTTCACTCATTTCACTAGACCTTAGTGCTTGGTTCCCATGATTAAAATGAAGAGGAAACATTCTATCTCCTGTCATTTGTGCTCGTGCAACAACTGCATTCCTTTTTAATTTATCTCTTATTATGCTCTCATTTTTATCAAAAGTTACTTGATAATTTTGCTCTAACATTTGTCCAACAGACAACAAATTCTTTTTGAGTGCTGGAACCAATAATGTTTCATTGATATGCTTCACTTCACCATATTCTGTTGTAACTGCAATGGTACCCTTACCTTTGCTTCCGTGTGAATTATTATCTCCTAGTACTATAGTACTTTGATGCTTTTGATCCAAGTTGACAAATAGATTCTCATTAGATGTCATATGTGAAGAACATCCAGAGTCTATATACCACACATTATTTTCACTGACATTTGTATTGAAGCAAGAAATGAACAAATTTTGTTTATCTTCAATAGTGCTATGAGCAACTCTTTTTTCTGTTTCACCTTGTTTACTCCAACATTCTGAAGCATAATGTCCAAACTTATTGCAATGAAAGCATTGGACATTCCTTTTACTATTATCTCCCCCATTACTTCTACCTCTTCCTCTTCCAGCTCCTCTGAAGTTGCTACTTCTTCCTCTGAAATAATTTCCTCTTCCTTTGGAATTGCTAGATTCACCTTTGTATTCATTCTTATTATTATCGTCATGTTTATTATGACTCTTAAAGAATGTGTTTCTTTTTCCTCTTATATTGGCTTTAGAGGAAAATGCTTGCTCTAAGCTTTCTTCATTACTTTTCATTCTTTCTTCAGCAGTTAACAAAATTCCACTTAATTCATCAATTTGCATGCTTGAGAGATCTTTAGATATCTCAATTATAGAGACCACACCTTCAAATTTTGGAATCAAGCTTCTTAAAATCTTTTCAATGACATGCTTGTCATCTACATCTTCCCCTAGTATTTTCATTTGACTTACTAGGCCTTCTACCTTTGTCAAAAACTCATTGACAGATTCATTACTTGTCATCTTTACATTTTCAAAGTTCTTTCTCATTGTTTGCAATTTAGCAGTTTGTGCACCTTGATATGCATTACTTAATATTTGCCATGCTTGCTTAGAATGAAGAGCACCGCTTATCCTGGGAAAAATAGCTTGAGTGATTGCACCCTGAATTAAGAATAAAGCTTTGTTATCTTTCTTTACATTTGCTTTGTATTCCCTTTTTAGTTGGTCAGTTAATGCATTTACATCTGCTATCTCAACATAACCATTTTGAACAATTTCTCACAAATCCTTAGATTTGAGTATAGTTTGCATTCTAGTGCACCAATATGAAAAATTGTCTCCTTCAAAGACGGGAATCAACACATTAGACATTACATTGCCTGCCATATTTGCCATAAAAATATGCACAATGACCCAAGTTGCTCAACACCAAGTCTAGGAGAGATCTACAAATGAATACTCTCCTTGTCCCTTCAAATGGGACCCACACACAAAAAGATATTTTTTATTATAAATTTTAGAGAAATAAGTGTCGGTTTCAACCGAAAATGCACTTAGTTACAAAAGATTGATATATCTCTTACAACAAAACTTTGATAATCCTACTAAAAGTTCCAATTCCCCAATCTATTATTGCCTAGCACAATCAACTCTTATAATATAAAGATAACTTTTAAAAAAAATATGACTATACTTTCTTTTAAAAAGTTCTTTATATAATCTCTTCCTAAAAGTAATCTTTAAGCAATCAAAGCTTTAATAATGTTTTTAAAACATAAAAATTTCCAGGCATAAAGATCAAATGTTAAACATTTTAAAAAAATATTTAACTTTCCTAAGACACCACGGGAAGAGTTTGTTGGAAAAAATCCCTGTAGGCTTTAGAGATTACTATCCCCAAATGGTTGGCTTCAATTATTTTTCATAACATATGACTGGAAGCTTTAGAAGTGAACGATGCTGCAAAGATTCATAACAGCCACCCTTCAGTGGCACCTTCAGCACGCTGAAACCACAGGCAGCCTAAAACCACGCGTGAGATTGCACACTGAAACCACAAGCAGCCTCCTTCAAAACTTGATCTGCAAAACAATGAAACCCTGCAGATTCCTCTTTTGACAGCTAGATTTTTCAATCTGTACTTTGCACGATTCTTCAGATTGGCTTGAAGCAAATTTCTGCAAACTCCTTTCTTTCCTCTTGTTTTTCTCTTTTGTGCAAATATTTTTCAAACTAGCTCTGATACCAGATGAAGGCAATTGAATCAATGATCTGCTGATCATAAAACAAGAAATATGCAAAAGCCCCAAATTGCCTTAATAAAAGAGAGGTTGGGCATCTATTATATAGAAGACCAAAAGGGAGGTGATATTATGGGATTCAACCATATTCACCAACAATACAACTACAATATTGAATATCTCCAACTATCAACTACAAAATTAAATACATGCAACCATATAATAAATACCACAATGTGCAGTCAATAAGGACTGCAGGTAGGCCCCAAAATGGGCATTATTGCTGTCAAGTTCAATTTCCTATAATAGCAATTGGTGATGTCTCTATGTCCACAGGTTATGTTGAGGATGTGGCTACATCCATTGTAGTTACAAGTGTCGTTGATACAATTTGGATGAGTGCATCTGTTGAGAGCAGCGGAGAACCTCATGTTATACCAGGTTCTCCTGTGGCTATGTCTATTGCCAAGGTTTTTGGTGATGGGTCAGATGACGAAGGTTATATTCAGAACTATGACAGTCAGCACTCGACTGAGGTTGGAGATTTTTATCGTGGCTGCATAGGGAGTAATCATCACTACTTTTTTGATCCACACACAGAGAGTTTGATGATGCATTAGTGTGGCTTAGGTCTGGGGTTGTACCATCCTTTTAGGGAGGGGTATATGCCACCTGCAGCAGATGGGATCAGTAGCTGCAAGTTGGATTGTTGGTAGAAATAACACATCAATGGGATCATAGCTGAAGATGGAAATAGTGGCTGTGATATAGACGCATTTGGATGTTCTTATCTCCACTGTACAGATGGATGTGAGTTCAATGTCCTTTGGGACTCGAGTGATGTCAGGATTAGTATTGTAGTTCGGGCGGGTCTCATAGATTTGCTTCACCACTTTGGACATAGTGAAGTTGAGTTCAGAGTCGAGCAACAAAAGTCGGAGGATAGTTTTCCTGACAGGCTCTACTTAGAGTTTGAGATCCTTCCAATGTATCAGGATTTCAGATAGAGCTCACAGAAGAGTTTTGGGGTGTGTACATGGTGCCAAGTACATATGGTTTTACTTTTGACCTTCATGTGCATGACCTTTTATAGATGCACAATTTAGTTGCGCATGGGATGGACATTGTGTATGACAACTCACCTAGTGCAGTTTCAGGAAGCAAGCTTTTTCAGCCTTCCGAGTTGTTTCCCTATGAGATATTCACTCTTGGGACATCTATCGTGGGATTTGATTCAGTTTGGAAGGTTCAGTCAGTTGTATTGGTGATGATGTTACAGGAGATAGTTGGTGATCACAAGGACACTATACATGTCTATCTGTGGGATCCGGGTGGATTGTTGTGTTGCATTGGTTTCTGGGGATTGCTTGGGGACAAGCAATCTTGGAGAGGGAGGACTGTAATGTCCCAATTCTGAGCGAGCATCTGAGTTATTAGATTTAGCCTATCACTGGGTCCTTGTAGGCTAATACTGGTGATTAGAGGGCCCTGATGTGGGTTTTGGCCTGTTTTGAGGAACTTACTATTTATAGAAAGTCAATAGTTGGTTCCGATGAGCTTAGATGATTTAGAGGAATTAAATGATGCTCTTAGTTTTTATTTTCAGCTTCCAGTTTGGGCTCCAAGATTCTTGGAGGGAGCGTCTATTTTAGAAAGTCAGTCCGTCAGGTTGATTCGTTGCCTTTCATCATCAGGACCACACATGTGCTGTCAAATTTTGATTGTGATGCTTCTTCAATCATTTTCGCAAGATGGTGAATTTTGATTATTATTTAAATAAATTGGCTAGAGTTGCTATTTTTATTGGGATTGCATATTGGGCACCTTGGTGTTATAGCTCGTTGGAACCGGGTTGAGTAGTTTGAAATCTTGAGCTCATAAAATAGGGAACCTATGTGTCAAAATAACATTATTTTAATGAAAGGGTCATTTTTAGCATTAAAGTGAAGGGAAATATAATAGTTTATTATATTTCAAATGTGTAACCATAAAGCAAGTGTCTTTTAAGTGAAAAGTGTCATTGAGAAGCTATGGAAAAATATTATATATACAACTTTATGAGAATTCGAACCTGATTCTATGACTTGGCTTTTTATTGATGGTGAATATTGTTGAGAAGTTCTTCAACTAGGGTTTGAGGACTGATTCCTCCCCATATTTGCACTTTGAATCATTGGTTTGGTGGTGAATTGTGCTCTGGATTCTGGGAATTAATTCTGATTTTCATGGCTGCAAATTTGGTGCTGTTGTAAATCAAATTTGATGATTATTATGCATCTTGATCAAAATTGAAATTGAAGAGAAAGAATGAGGGTTTGAAGTGCTGCGAAAATAATCTGGTGTCACATACACTTTGAATTGGCCTTCATTGCCAATGAATTGTGTTCTGAATTGTTTGCAAACGCAAGTGGATTGGTTTGGGGGTTTGTTTTGAGAGAACTGTTATTTCCTATGCAAAAATCGTGGCATTCATAGGAGCTGTGTTTCCATTCATAGTGGCTGCGATTCCCTTCTTGGTGGCTGCCGTCTTCAACACTAAGGGAACCGCCCTTTTGTGGCTGCGACTTATTCAATGGAGGCTGCGAATTATTTTATAGAGGCTGCAAACCTTCACATAAAGGCTGCGATTTAATCCTTAGCAGCTGCGTTTTTATATAAGGTGCCAATTTGCAATTAAAGTATATGTATTGTTTCTTAAATACTTACAAGTAATTGAATTTAATAAATTTGTGAACATTTGAAGTTGGAAGTAGTTTATTGTTTGGGATTATTTTCATATGTTGAAACATTACAAAAAAATATATATGTTCAAAAACAAAAAAAATTGCACAAAACAATTTTTTTTTAAAAAATCGAGTCTCCAACAAAGAGCCAGCAGAGCTCTTTACAGTGGTATCAGAGGTTACCTGCAAAGTGTTTGACAAAATGTCAAACATTCAAAATTGAAAACCAAAATCAGATTTGAAACAATATCTTAGTTGGTGATATTACATGCTTTGTATATTATAATCTCATATTCCATGCCTTTTATGTAGATATCCTTATAACGGAAAACTCCGTGACTCGATTTGTTTGACCTATGATTCATCATATGAGCTATTGATGCGGGGAGGTATTATTGATATGATGGTATTTTGTGTGATGCATCATACACAACTTTACTTTATGGTAGATGCTGATTTTGAAGTGATACACAATCAAAATATGAGTTGGTTCTATTTACTTGATATTGATTATGAATCCGTGCTCATCCCTTTTTCACCAAGTTGATATATATTAATCTTTGATGGCCTGTCATAAATCGGCTTTCAGCTTTATAATCGATTCTTTTAAGTTTAAATCTTTAATTCAAACTTGCTCAATTGTATATCTTTAAGGTCCATATGAGGACATCACATTCCAACATCTATGGATCTTGTAGGCAAGGATACACTAGGATGCATACTCTTCAATGGGATTCCCGTCTTCCTCGCTTCTCCCTCCATATGCAATTTAGTTGCCTTGGCCTTCTTAGCTGGAGCTATAGTCGTACAAACTTTTACCCTTTATGCAGCTATTGACAAAAGATGATATTACACACTAGTATAGCTGCCCCTATAATCTTTGTTGCACAAATAACATAACCATACTCTACTCCCCTTATCTTAGTCTATTCATGATGCAAATTGAGAGAGGTTTTTTGGGTTTGAATGTGCCTTTTGCATAGATTTTGAGGAGTTTAGAAGGGCATTCAAATAAGTTTGTTGAACTTGTTGGCTCTACTACACTCCTACTCCCACTCCTAGAAGAATCCCAAATTGTGGCCATGCTTCTCTGATTTCTATATTTGCTTCTCTGTTTGTTTTGATCTTCAACTTCTTCACTCTTAACTGCAATCATTGGTGCTCATTGTTTGTTTTTGTTATTAATTTAAAACACAACTCTAAGTTCAAATAGAAGAGAAAATAAAATTAAAATGCCCTCCCTAAGTGTTTAATTGTTTTTTAAAAACTGAAAAAATACAAAAGAAATTGAACAAACAAATTTTAGATGAAGAACTTACCTCAAATTTAGTGGATTTTGATTCCCTAGTGCCTTCTTTCCACTGCTATTCTCTTCTCGTCTCACTGCTTCCGTTCTCTGGCTTCTCTTCTACACAAGTTTGAATATGGTAAAATGAGATTGTTTTTTAGTTTAAGTTCTTCTGAGGGTTCTATTAGATTTAGGTATTGCTTAAAGAGGTGGGAGTGGTCTTTGTGAGCCTGCCCATCTTTTTTTGTATTAAAAATGTGTTGTATTTTTTAGAATGCACTTGGCAAATTGTTGGGCTGTGGGGGCTGGCTAGCCATGCCCGGGATGGTAAGGGGACACTTGGATGTCCCTTGATTGTATTGAGGCTGGCTAGTTGTCCAGTAACATCCTCTAACAAAAGAGGGATGGTTCTTGGGACAATTCCATTTTTTATTTCACATAGGGGATGGGGGGATGTTTCCTACATGTCCATGCATCTTTGAAATGCCCGATATGGGACGCAGTATGATGTCCCCATCCTCAAACCAGTAGCATAAAAGCAATAAAGTGCTTTTGTGGTCAAGGAGTGGCAGTCCTTGAACACCTATAGCCAATTAGAAGTTAGCAGAAGTAGATATACATAGCAAATTGATAGTTAGAAGTAAATGTACATAAGCATTAGAAATAAGATATTCAGAAAATTGTGAAGTCTTATGAATAAGATGATTTTCCTTTGGGTTACAAGGATAAGACCATTAATGATCACTTTTCCAAAAGTGATCAGGAGCAATGTGCTCACCAGATCAAGCAAGAAGAGCATCAGCATGAGATTAAGTCAATCAGATTCACGTGAAGAAGAATCAAGGCAACGACAGGTTGACTAACTATGCATCCTGATCATGGATCATACATGAAAGATAGAATGATGATTGCAAAAGAGTTGGAACCGATCAGAAATAGACATTAAGTTAAGTATTAAGCATTGACCATATACAATCAACTACTTAGATCAATCATGATAAGTCAAAGATTCATTTGATGGAGGACAAAAATGCCTATGGATGCTATTAATATGAAGACCCATCACATGCACTGATGAAGGGAATCTGTTAAGCATTGCATTTCGATCATCATACCTGTATGAAGACTCATGAATAATCCCATTGCAGACCAATGATTAGTAATCGGGTTGATAAGACACAAGAAAAGTGAAACAAAGATTAGAAACATTGATTAATGAATAGATTGACTAAAGTATGAGGAGGATCTATATAGATAATCAAGATGAAAGAAGACTAATCAAAGATAAGTCTAATTGCAAAGCATTGGTGGGAAGAATATAATGTTACATAGATCGATGTCAATATCAATTAATGATGAAGGTCATTATGAATTGAGGGACAATGACTAATATTAGTCATTGATGATAACAATGTTTCAAAGATCAAATATGATCATAAGGATAAGTGACTAAGGTATGAACAGATCTCAATGGAAGTCATCGACTAATATCACACTATATAATGATGATGATTGGAGCAATATCCAAAACTAATGCAAACACAGATAATTAAATAGCGTTAACTATTGATTATCATCTCTATCCACTAATTGATATTGTATGAAGAAGTATGATATTGACTAAACAATGATTATGTCTAATCAGGAACAAGCCATCGATATGAATACCAGCGATCTGTTTAAGAAGACAACAGTTAGTAAGAAGGCTAATTGATTACATAATGAAAGGAGGCGATTAACATAAATGATCATAATGCACCGATTAGTAATGAAGTGGTATGATTAGCACAAGGAAAGGAGGTGCTATAAGACATTTGTTTTGGCAACGTGGCTTATCATTCCAATAGCAAGATCTAAGAGAGCATTCACAATCATTCAAACAGGATCATTGACTTGGAAACTTATTTATCGCTTTTCCTTAACTGGATTTTCTCTTGTGAGCATTGGCCTACTTGGCTAAATTGGTTGCAAGCACATAACTCTACATCTGAGGAAGCACCATTGATTGCAAGGGAGAATAGCATACATCAGACACAGCACCACCATTATTGTTGCAAGTTAATATATCTAGATCAGACACATAAACTATATGGCTATGCGATAATATGGATCAGACATTGCATGGTTTAAGTGATCATATCAGAGACAGCAATCCATATTGCTACAAGCAATATCATATTACATCGCATTGCATATTTGCATTGCCATATTTGATATAGTAGAGATCCTAAGTGATTATTGCACAAGTGCAAATACGTCAATTCACTTAAGCATACACTTCATTGTATAAATCAGAGATAGCAAGTGGCATTTATTATTATCATCTAATATATATTTGTCTTTATATTATTGATCACACAAGTTCACAGCGAAATCAGATATCGTAATTCTAAAGGAATTCAATTAATTGTCCCATAGTTCTTAGTTATCCAAAAAGGGGACATTACATGGGGGCAAAAATGGTAGGGGACGTGTCCTCAGGGAGCACTGTCAAAAAGTCTATTTCTCTATTTCCATATCTTTCTAAACTCCAGTTATCCATTTAATTTATTTCAACGATTACCCTTGCTGCAAGCTGTCTTATATACTCTTTATGGATTTTCAGTTTTGGATAGTGGACCTTGATTCCTTAGATATTCTATATGATCAATTGTTTTTAAAATACACATAGAACAATGGCATTGGTTTAGTTAACTTTTAACAATTACCCCAAGCTGCAAGCTGTTTCATATCCTCTTTATGGATTTTCAGTTTTGGATAGTGGACCTTGATTCCTTACATATTCCATTTGATCAATGGTTTTCAAAATACATATAGAATGCCACTGGCTAACTTTAATTCGTGATAATTAGTAAATTTCTTATATAAATAACTTGCAGCTTTATTTATCATTGAAGATGATAAAGAAGTTGCATATGATGTCAATTTTCACTGTTATCATACTTTTCTCTAGGAATTGTTCTCTAAGGTATGTGGCGATCGCTTTCAATATGGCTTTGGTCTTTTTAATAATCCTTTTATATCTCTCAGTGAATTATTTTATTTATTGTAGACAGGATATGTGGATGACAGTACGACTTGTGGTACATTTAAAAGGACTAAAACTTTGTACGGTGCAGAAGTAAGTATACCCCAACTTTATGTATTTCAATCTTTAATTTTCATTTTTGGCCAATCTGCATCATTTAATAATAGAAGGTATGAACAAAATGCAGTAAGTGTGTTTACGTTCTTCATGTTGAAAGTAAGGATATAAAATATTTATGATGTTTGCCTTGTTATCTGGGAAAAGGAAATAAGATTTATTACATACAAAACATTATTTTACACAATACATATTGTTGTGCTCTGCCAATAAAAATGTTGGAGATCTGGTTACACAGATCTATTAGAGAAGAGATAAACAAGGCAAGATGCTTGAAGTTAGAAAGATCCTGTAGAGAAGAGATAAACAAGGCAAGATGCTTGAAGTTCTAGTGGACTGAGGACACTGGATAGTGCAACTAACATATGTCAATAGATAATGGGTAACAAAATATGAATGTTTTCTGGAGACTTAACAGTAGGCAGAAATCTATTCTCTAAGGTATACAAGATTGGCCATGACATATAATGATACATAACCAATCCAAGTGAGAAATATGTATCTGCATGTATCAACTAAAGTGTTTAGAATATTAAACCTGAACAGTAAGATTCCTTCTTACAATCACCATTTCCAATTAAAATGGTTATTTTTTAACTGTCTTGGCATGCTGCCAATATAGTTGCAGAGCCTCTGAGTTCTTATAACCAGCTTACAGTAGACTAGCAAGCTTCTTAAACTCTTTACTATGGCTGGTTAAATTCCCTATGGTAAATCACCACAAACAACATGGGAATGATATCTTTAGCGATCTTTTATCAATTCTTGAGCAAAAGACCCAATATCCATAATGTTAATAATAATGCAGGGCATGGTAATTAATGGAAAAATTATTATATAGATCACCGACCTAGCATCCCATGTTAGATGAAGATAGTTGTTTAGTGTTTTTAAATAGAGCTTAATAAGATCAGCAAACTTATAATAATATTTACATCTCTAAAGAGGGGTGTAGAATTCAGACCAGAAATGTTAAGGTTAAAAAGGATTTAATATGGTTCCAAAGCAATAACTAATTTCTTTCATATTTTTCCACTTAATAGAATAGAATAGAAGATTTTTGACATACATGAGGCCAAATAAAGCCCATGAGACAGTGGACGCTGCAATTTATGCTTTTGAAAGTGTTGATCTTCTGCTACTAATATTAATGACGAACTCTCCCATTTTGTCATCCAACTCCTTGTAAAGAGATCTTGTAATGAAGCTGCTGCCAAATTACTTTACTTAATTGGCCTAGATGTTGTATTAAGCTTTGTTGTAATGACCCCTTTCCGTATCGATCGGTAATTTGAGATTATTACCTTAAATTCTCAATTTCGCAATTGATTTCTGGTATATACTCTCACTCATCACTTATGTAATAGAGAATGTCAATGTTATGTCAGGAATACGAATACATACATGTCAATGTTCGTTGCTTCTATAGGACCATTTCTTAGGTATCTCACTACTATCTCAATTCGTTGATTATAACTATGCCAAATGAATTGTTTTGTATAATTGTACTTAACAGCTATAATGATCTTTTCAACCCTATATCTAATTCCTTTAGGTAAGAATGGGAATGAAACAATCTTCTTCCTTAACTAACCCGAATCAAGGACTTCCTCACTTGATCGATGCTTGAGTTAATTGTTGAATTTGATGATTGGCTGTACTGAACCCCAATCTGTTTCCTGTTTTATTTGAGACGTTTTAACGTAGAATTCTTATGAATTGCCTGATTGCATGGTTGACTGAATCTAGCTGTTCTTGTCTACCACTGAATCCTCCAGGTTGGGCATTGTTCACTTTGATATTTGCTTCAGTTGTCAAGTGTTGATTAACCCACTATTCTCTTGTCAACGTCAAACATATGGTTCTCAGCCAGTATCATTACTCATAGATAAGTTGGAACCTGTAATGAACCTCTTATTTCAAGAATTCTTCCTATTCCATGAGCGTATTGGATGTTATCTTATAATATTCAAAAGACATGTATTTTGTTTCTTCCCATCATTTCTCTTTATTAATTTACATTAGAGTTTGCTGAATAATCATTTTATAATCCTAGTCACTGCCACTGTAATGCTGACTGTATATTTTCACTACTCACTCCCTTACTAGTCACTGTGAATTATATTTGCTTCTGCTGTGTTCATGCAAGGATGTTGTCTTAATCATTTTCTTATTTTTTTATGATCCCCTTATAATATTCCCTCCATCGTGGACTTCGGAATGAAAGAATAATTTTTTTTGCCGTATGTCTCTTCTTTCCCATCCGTGTGTAGTCTTATTCTCCATTACAATATTATGTCTACCGTGTAATTCCATATCTATATATACTTTGCTGTGTCTTACAAATACGCGGACGAATAATATTACCAGCCATTATCGTTAACAGCTTGTGTCATAATATGGACGGTGGAGGATGATCTTGAGAGTTCGTCGTTTTTGTGTCCTAATATATTCCTTTTATATTTCAAGTCATTGCTGCTTGTATTTGTAGAACAGGTCACTGACATGGTTTGTTGTTTGCATCGTCTAACTGCTGATTGGGCATCCTTTCAGTGCTGACTAGATTAGGATGGTGCGCTGATTGCATTCTATACTGTTCGCCCCCCTTGCTGAATGTCGAATGCCCATTTCATATACCGTGAATGGGGAAGGAAAGGTTGCAACCAAGTTTTGTTGGTCGCGACTACTTTAATGTTACATTTCAATATAACTTTCAGATTTTATAATTATAATTATTTATATTTTATTAATTATAATTATATTTATTATTTATTATTAATTTATTATATTTAATAATACTTTATATTATGATATTAATATATAATATTATATCATACTTCATGAATAATAGATATTATTCATTATTATTATAGTTAGCAAAATAACAAATTATATTATTATTTACTAAATTATGTTTAATGTTTAATTATAATTCATACCTTAATAATATTATATTATATATATATATTTTTTTGTAATTATATTGATAATATAGATAGTTTAATAATAAATTATATTATAATTTA
Source organism: Chamaecyparis obtusa (assembly GCA_027943335.1). NCBI lineage: Eukaryota > Viridiplantae > Streptophyta > Pinopsida > Cupressales > Cupressaceae > Chamaecyparis > Chamaecyparis obtusa. Next base: position 154,220 of record BSBK01003654.1, read on the forward strand.
CTATTATCTGTCTGTACATTCATCTATTTTTAATTGAAATAATATTTTATTATTCATTAATTATTATTAAGATTCGATTTGGAATGGGGACATGACATTTATATTCCAAAATAAAGTGGTTTTCTGTTTTCATTGCCCCAGCTATGCGAAAGACACAAATTCTCTCTCCCTGTATTTCTTTTAAAGTTTGCCACATTTCTTTTGGCTTTTTCCATCTACCTATTTCACACTAAAGACATTGCGAGTTAGTCCTTAACTAAGCTATGAGAATGTTTACTCTCCAAGAAACAATCCTTTTGTTGCCATTTGGAAGTGAGTTTAAATTCCTCAAGGTAATAACTGATGAAGATTGCAGTCACCCTCCAAATATATCCCAACAATAACACAATAAATGCAAGAGAAAATACTAAATCTTTATAGCAAGTGTCTATTTTGGGAAAGTAAGAGTTTCTATCTTTAGTAGGGCACCTGAATAGTTTGTAGCAATATGGAGTTGTGGTGACAGTGGCAGAGCTTTCATTCTGAGACTTACTATTTATAGTAACTAAATTTTAGTTAGTGGCTATTTTTGGCAGGGCACCTAGGCGTCTAGCGCAGGTAGTTAGTAGTTGGATTTTTTAGTTGATCATGTGGAAGATTTAATAGGCGATTTTATTTGGTTATTAATTATTAATTAAGCTATACTTAATTAATAATTAAATTGAAGCTTATTATATGCAACGTCTATTAAGAAGTAGAGTCCACACACAACTGAGAGGGGGAGGGGTGAATCAGTTGTGACCAAATCAAATTAAATCCAAAACTTATAATCCTGATTATCAACAACAATAACAAGAATAAACCAAACAAGTAATCATGCACCATAACACAGATTTGTTCTTGAGAAAACCCTTGATCAGAGGGAAAACCCCGGTGGGGATAGATCCCACAACATAGTGTACTAACATATAAATTCCTTGTGAAAGGATGTGACCCTGTTAGGAGTCAAATGAAGTTCATTTAGTACAACAGTCCCTGTTAAAGGACATATCCCTTAGGAGACCTTGAACCCTTGTTAGAAGGTTCTAACCCTGTTAAAGGTTGAAAGGAAACAAGTAGACCCACTGTCCAAATGCTCCAACAAAGATGATATATAGATCTTTCAGGATAACATATCCAAAAGGGTGAACTGACTGAACCTGCAACTCAATTTGCCATAACAGTTCCTTTGAAGTCCACAACTCAATTCAACAATGCCTCTGCTATGCTTTACACTATCTCGCGTATCCATTGCATTGTCCTTACCATACATACTAAACAACTTTCCTTCATACCTGATACAAAAATACCAATTAGGTCGGCTTGTTAAAGCTTCCCCAATGATCATTTAATTACACAAGGCCATGCTAAGGCATACACGCCTTCTTAAGCATTATTACAAATGTTACATTATGGTTCCCACACATTACAATACATCTATTACATTTTACAATGGAAAACAACACGCTTCCTCAACATAGTCGGCTGCCAGTAAAATATGTTGTATGTTACACAACAACGACTATTCCAGAATAATCCAAATGCCTTGCTATCACGAACATAACTTCACTAACAAGTCTTCTACCATGATCCAAGCTCACGAACACTGATTCCACTTCGCCAATAAGATATAACAAATATGCCACAAACTATCACTGTTAACAATTCCTGAACACTGGTCTACTACCAATCTTCATCAAATGAATCATAACTCATCGAAAACGGAATATAAGATCCAACGAACATAGATATAATATCTATACTTATCAATGCATACAAAACTAAGCTCGCATACCAAAATACATCAACCTATGACTTTGCTGTCTTGATAATTGCCCGCGATGTACAAAATCTCTATCTGTCATGAACACATAAGCATATGTTGTCATCAATGACAAAACCTGCCACTAATACAACATAAAATCAGTACATCCAAGTGCCAACAAAACTCTGTTTCCAACAACGTCTAGTGCATTTAATGCATATATTATAAAGTGACTTTGGCACCTAAGTCTAAAGGGGTTATAATTGAATAATATAATGTGAATTGCAACAAAAGCAAATAGCATCAAAAGCTAAGTGACTTTTTAAGTTATGAGAAGTGTATTTGTGAAGACACAAAATCCATCTCTCTTGGAGATTTATAAAAGCGAAAGAGAAAATCAAACCATACTGGTGCATTTTGCTTTTGATGAATTTGTTGAAGGAGATGGAGACAAGGGCTTGAGTTTCAGACTTGGGGAATTGTCAAATTCTACTAAGGTTTCAGCACTTTGAGGTGCTTAAATGTCCATTGAATTGTGCCAGGGGTTGGCTTCATCCAGAGGCCAGGATTGATTTCAATTGTTGTAGAAACTAGAGTGTAGAAGCTTCATTTAATTTCAGAAATCGATTGCAAGGGAAGAAAATCTCATTAAAGGCAGATTGCAGCTTGTATTAGCAGCGATACCAATTTAAAAAGGCAGCTGTAGGTACTGGAAGTCGCGTGAATATGTAGTTGAGGTGTGGTTTGTTTGAGAGGCACGTTGGGGGTGTTAGAAGTAATAGACCACAATACAACTGAGAGGAGGGGGGGGGGGTGAATCAGTTGTATGACAGAATATTAAACTTTAAACTTTAAACTTTGAATAGCAGCAATATCAAATCCAATGAACACAATGAATGCCAACACAATAACACAATATTTTGGTGTCGGGGAAACCCTGTTAAAGGTAAAATCCCTGGTGGGAATTAGCACCCACAAATGATGTACTGTGAGTATAGTATCCTTGTTACAAGATCTAGCCCTGTTAGGAGCTGATTAAAACATTACAGTACATAGTCCTTGTTAGAGGACAAACCCTGTTAGGAGTCAAGAAAAGAGGGTAGGCTCACTGCCCAAAGAAGGTTAAGTTCACCTTTAAAACACACTGTTCGCAACACAAGTGTATATGAGGAAATACACAATCCTTGTTAACTGTCTGACAACAACTGTCTTTGCTTGATCAGTTCCAATGAAGTACATACAATTCTTTGCTCTACATCCAACAAGTACAAGCTCGCAACTTCCACAATCTTCTTTCACATCACATACATCTCATCCATGTCCTTTCCAAAGAATAGGTCTTACATATATACCCTATTACATTTTACATGATCAGGTCGGCTGATTTGGCTTTCCTAATATACAAACAATTACATAAACCCTTGCTAAGATACACATGGTATAAAAAAAAGTATACAATGATTACATTACAACAATTAAGGACCGACATCCTTAATTCATATTTGCTATCCATAATACACGCTACATCTTCTGAAATCGGCTCCCAATTAAGTCTTCTCCAAATCACACGCCACAGCTGACGTCATTCTGCTTTCCGTGACTTGCGTTGACCAACGAACGTTCTTCAATACCTTGTCTGTCATCCCTTAAGCTCGCATATACTGAATCCATACCTTCTGTAAGATATACCAGAAACATAGAGACTCACTCTATCAACTTCCACTGTCACAGTCCAGTAACCAGTCTTCACCAAAACATCTGTAACTCATCCAATATGCAACATTACATGATGCGATCTTGGATATAAGATCACAACATCTTCCTGTACTCTCATCTGACTTCGCACATTTTGAAACATCCGTACAATGTCTGTACACTGTAGTAACCAGCCTGTTTTCTTCACAAAAACATATGTTGACATCAATGACAAAACACTAATGACAACAACAGCAGCTCCAACATCACTCAATGTACTGATTAAACATATTAAATGTATCAAGCATCTCCCCAATGCATTAGCAATATCCAACAGGGGGTTGGTTGATGCATCATTATATATCAGAATTGGCTGCCAAGGATCAGGATCATCTCAGCATATACCTGCGTCAATTTTGGGGTCTTAATTGCTAGCTTCGATAGTTACCATGTTCATTACATTAGTCTTCAAACAAATTCTATATGCATGTCATTGCCATTGTAAAATAATTTCATTGGAAATTAGTGAATAAGAATATTCTGTTCAAAGTTGGCATTGTTATTTAGTCATTTCAAGCATTGTTATATGTTTTCAATTTTAATGCAAAAAACAAAAATAAACATATATTCTGAAAACACAAAAAAATACAAAACTTCAAGGCAAAAATCATTTATAGCAGTGTTGATCAGAGTTAGAACCTCAGAGGGTCATTACAGACTCCACCTCTCTATATCTATTTTGAAAGGGAAAAAGCATTTTTCAACCTCCCAAAGTTCTCTTCCTTCTACAAGTTTTTAAACTAAGCTTCTTGTTGAAGTCAATCCCAAGGTATTTGTACTACTAGAATTTTTCCTTCAAAATAAAAGTCATCTTGATATTTTTTCTTTTGGGGAAGATGATAATCCTCTATGTTCCATGGAGTTTCAGGGATGGGGATGGCAGGGGACGAAGGGATGTGTTTCCGATACGTGTACGATTTAGGGCCAATTTTTAGGGGATTGTAGGGGACAACTATTAAAAAAAATCTGGGAATTTTTATATATATAGAGAAATTTCAAATATGCATATCATAACATTGATAACACATTCATCACAGACATTTTAGAAGCTTAATACATAGCATTAGACTTGAATTGAGATTAAGAAAATTAACAAAATTCAAATGCTTTTATTGTCAATATATGGCATACATATAGCTAAAATGCCCAAAGACTCCAAGTTTCAACGATGAAATGATATAAAATATTAAAATTTAAAATGCTATAACTAAATTACCAAATAGTAAACATAGAAGTCCGTAATAATATATAAATGTCCATAATCAGTAGATGGTAGGTCTAAGAGTCTAAATCAAGTAGATTTGATGCTCTCGTCTCCTCTTTCAACTGTTGTTCACACCTTGACCAGCTGCTCCTCTTGCTGCTCTTCTCCTTTGCGAATGTGAATGAATTTCTTTTTCTTCCTTTTTGTTATTTTATGCTTAGATTAGGTTTTGGTGTTGCTAAATGTGGTTTGGGTGTCCTTGTGGGCCAGCCAACCTTTTTTCAAAATTTAAAAATGTGTTATTTTTTAACACCGGCCATCGAAAAATGGCTTGTCTCATAGGGGATGGCTAGAAGTCCTTGGGACGGGTAGGGGACTTCTAGCCATCCCCAACCACTCTCATAGCCATTTTGGGGATCATTTCCAAATTTTGTAGAAAAGGTACAAGAGGGGGGGACGAGAAAATGACGTCCCTGTGTCCCCATACCGTACCAGGGATGGGAGCTGGTAAAAAACCCCAGGGAATGTGTCCCCGTGGAACATAGTAATTTTGGTCTTCATAGTGTTAGACTTTCATACCCATTTCTTTACAAATATTCTCAAGGGCATATGTGTCCACTTGCAACCCTTGGGTGGACCTAGCAATCAAAATAAGATCATCTGTGTACACAAGAAGCTTAACAACATATTCTCCTTGAAGAATACCATCCTCACCTTGCAAATACAACCATGTATAAGTTTGTTGATATACAAGTCAAAAAGAGTAGGGGATAATGAGCAACCTTGCTCAACTCCAATGTTGCTCCAAAACTTTATGTAAGGTTTGCTTGAGTTTTAATTTTTATTCAAACCTCTTCATAGAACCTATGGACAATTGCTCTAAATTGCATTAGAATACCGAGATCCTTCATTCTATACAATTAACTTATCCTTGGGAATCATGTCAAAAGCTTCTTGAAGTCCACAAAACAACAATGAGCTTCCACTTTCTTAGTTCAGACTTTTTCAATGATATGCCTTAAGGTGTTTCCATGATCGATAGTTGAGTGCTTTGGCGTGAAACTTGCTGCCCTTTTGCTCTCTTTTCTTTTTCTTCTACCCACTTGCTGATTTTGTGTTCAACCATGCTTCCAAACAACTTGGCAAACAAATGATTGATCATGTTGATTTTGTAATTGGGAGGATTGTTTACATCTCCACTCGTAAAGATGTATTGCTAAGTTGGTAATCTTTTAGAAAGTCATGATGAATGATAGTGTTGACTATTTTCATAATGTGAGGGATGAGGATTTTCATTGCACAATTTAGATATTCAGGCTGGAGCACAACCATGCCACTAGCCTTTCCCGCAGCCCACTTTTTAATACCTTCCTTGACTTCTTGTAAAGTGAATAATTTCATTGTTGTGTTGACTTGTGGGGGGGAGGGATCTCAAAGCTTGAGTCATTCTCATACAATTGTTTTGCATATTCAAAATTTCAAACCATTGAGTGGCTGTTATGTTATTCTATATTTGCTTTTTTCTTGGTTGAAATTCCCTCCAAAATAATTTTGGGTTTTTCTTGCTAGATATACTAGCTCTTATGCTAACTCTTTGTTATTCTTTTAATAGTAATGAAAGATTTAGTTTGTTGAAGCTTGATTAGTCTTGGTGAGAACTTACAGATCTCGGTGTTAGTCAAGATCAATTAGTCTTCATTTTTTATTTGTAGAGTTCTTGAGCGTCAATATTGACCATGTTAGTGAAAATTTGAGATAATCAACTTGAAATTTCAAAAAATGCAATTAAAGCATTCATTAATATATTATGTATTTTTAAAATTACATGCCTTGTTAAGTCTTGGCTGAGTTTTTTACGAGTCCAAATGGCTGAATTAAAACACAGTTTGGTGAATTTTCACCAAGATTGAGTTTGGATTTATTTGGGTTTTAGAACGTTGAATGTAGTCACAATTAAAATCCGTCTCCTATTCCATTCATAGGCCTCATCTTCTAATAAGTGACTAGACATGAAATTTAGTACTCCATGGATGGCTTCTTTGGATACAGCTGGATAAATATGGCCAATGAATACAAGGTAAAGACTTATATTTAAATGCTTTGATTACCTTTTAGAAGATCATCTTGCATATATTTGATAAGGCGTCTTCAAGTAATTTCAAAGCTTTCTTGGATGATTGAGCAACTTACAGTGAGTAACACACCTAAAATCCTTGATGGAGTGTAATGAGCCTCACTGGCTCCCTCATTGACAACACTAGAAATTGGGGTTCTTGAACAATATTGCAATTCGTTCATTTTGAAAATGAACAATTGTTTTTCTTTACAATATTATTTGCAATGTAAATCTAATCCCAATTCCAATGCCAACTAAAATAACTGAATTCTAATCACACAATTCAAACCCAAACCCTTACAATTATTTTAAATCCTAAATTCTAAATGCTCAATCAATTTGAGTCAAATTCTACAATACAAACCCTAAGCACAAGCTATGCTTTCATTCTCTAAAATGCCAACTATGAAATGTGCATTCTCATATGCATCTAATTACAATGTGCACCTTTCACTGGTTGGAAAATGCTGCAACATACAAATCACAGCTCCACAAATGAATTGCCACCCCCAAAATGTGAATGCAGCCTTAGAATTACTGATTGCTGCCTGTTTGAGAGTGGATGCAGGCTTCTTAAATGTGTGCTGCTCCTTCTAACTGGATCACAGACCATTGGGAATGCTAATGCAGCTCCAAATCAGACTTTCACAGCCCCCATACTATGCTGCAGCTGCCATAAAAATACCCATCGCTGTATTCAAAGCACAAACGGCTGGCTCCACAGTCACATCCCAATACTAATTGAATCATAACCTTCAAAAGAGATGCCCAGCAGATGTGTCTCAGCCCAAAATCAATGCTCACAATTCACCATGACAAAACATGGCTCAAAGTGTCACCACAAACCCAGCTGTATGTCTCAGCTTGGGAGAATTCTCTATTGAAATCAGGGGGTAAGTGTTCTAAGGTTATTGTAGATAGTGGAAAAACTGATAACTTGGCATTTGAAGAGATGGTAGAGAAACTTGGTTTGAAAAGGCTTCCACATCCTTGTCCTTATAAGATAAGTTGGTTGCAAGTTATAGTATAGGTGAAAGAGCAGTGCTTGGTGAACTTTAATATTGGTTCTTTCATAGATTAAGTCTTGTGTGATGTCTTGTCTATGAGTGTTTGTCATGTTCTGTTGGGTAGACCTTGGCAGTTTGATAGAGGTGCTATCTATGATTGTAGAAGGAACCTGGTTACTATAGAGAAGGATGGGTAGAAGTTTACTTTGGTTTCCTTGAAGGGGAAAGAGAACGGAGTAAGGAACATGGGTCTTGTGAAGAGTTGTTGTGCTAAGAAGCAAAATGCAGAGATTATAATGGAGGATGGCGTGGATTTGAAAAAGATCTTGTGGGTAGATTTGAAAATGAGATGGTACCGGATGGTAATAGAGGTAGAGTTATGCAACAAAAGACTTTGGTTGCAGATAAGATGGGGTCTTGTGGAAGAGGTAACTGAGTTGAGCAGAAGAAAGAAAGTGGTGGTAAATGTCCCTTACTACCGTATGTAGATATAAGGCGAGGAAAAGAAGGTGAAGAGAAGGAGAAATTGAAGGATTTGGCAAAAGAAAGGAGGTAAGGAGGAAGAACAGATGAGGAAGACATTTGGATCAAGAATGAGCATGGGATTTACATCCCGAGTCCTATCAAATCTTCATGAGATCCTCTCATGGAACATCTTTTCTCACCAGGGGCGTCCGATGTAGGAGCATCCTTGGTTCTTGGCAATCATGCATCAACCAAAAATATTTGCTTTCAGTTTGTTCCTGTTTAGTCAATTTTTGTGTTTGCTGCGGCATCCCTTTGAGTTGGCTTGTTTGCTGTTGCAGACCTTATGACACGTTCATGGCATCGTGGTTGATCTTCGTCTAGGTTTGTAGCTCGATTTGTGTAAAGAGACTTTGTAGCTCTTTAATTTGCAAGAATGATTCTTTTCAAAGAAATACTACAATTCGAATTCCTTAAGCTTATTAAAGCAATAATTCCACAAGCCTTTGAATTTCAACTCAAAACATAGTCACAGGAAATTATCGAATTGATTTCCAAATCAATCAAACATATATATATTCATTTTATTAAATTTGCATAAATGGGAATGCAATTAATTAGCACCTGATTAAGACGCTGGCTGTAGACAAATTCAAAATGCCATTTATTAGTTTCCTGGACAAAACACGGGCTATAGACAATGACGTCCAACTGATGAATCCACACGACTTCCCCTTGACGCATCTGCTGCTAATGATACCGGTCTCGGTATCACCTGTTCTTCTATAAAAACGTAAGCCCTGTGGTTGTGGTTATCTCTTAGACTGCATGCGCCCAATGTGCAAACAACTATCAACAATTTTGTATAACTCTGCTGGAAACCGTACGGCTCTGGTAATACAACTACTGGCTGCGGAATCTTAAAACAATGGCATTCTTTCATCATTCGTTGGCATACAAATCCAGTTCACAGTGCAATTCTCGGGAGAAGGGATGTTCTCCAAAGCTGGTTCAAACCCTTGTCTTCATCTTAATTTCGAAACTCTCCAACTTCACAATTTTCGATAATCAAAAGCATAAAAATGAGAATTAACGCAAGGCTGGGCTTTTAATAAGAGATATAAAATCTTCATCTACACACCACCATTTAGCTTCATACACACACCTTTCACTTAAGTGATATCAATCGTCAAGTTCACACTTTCAAATTAAAACACTTGAAGTAATAAATTGAAATAAGCCAAGCTTCATTCCATAAAACATGAGGAAGGTGATAACTGACAATTCCAGAATGAACTCCAAGGAAGAATGAAGACTAAAATCAACGCCCAACTGCCTTACCCGAAATAGAAACCGGGTATAATTGACTTACTAAAAATAGTAAGTGAGACATAGAGATCCCCTAATCAAACCGTCAGCTCACAGGGATCGCATTGATGAACTGACAATAACAAGCCCAGGTACCTGCTAAATTGGGGACATTACAGTCCTCCCTCCCCAAGATTGTTTGTCCTCAAGCAATTGCAAACCAGGATGCTGCAAAATATCCTCTGACTCCCAAGTAGCATCCTCATATGGAAGACCATGCCACTTAACCAAAAACTCTTGGATAACTCGTCTGCGCAAATGTCTCTCCCTGGTATCCAAAATGGCTTCAGGGACCAATTGTAGCTTCCCCTCATCATCCAATGGTGGTAAAACAGACGAGGGAATAACATGCCTTCCCAAAGCTTTTTTCAGATGGGACACATGAAAAACATTGTGCACCTTACTATTAGAAGGCAAATCCAGCTCATAAGCAACCTCGCCAACCTGCCGAACCACACAAAAGGGACCATAATACCGAGGTTTAAGCTTTTCAGCCCCGCTTCTCCGAATGGACGACTGCCTATACAATTGCAGCATCAAATACACCATGTCCCCAACCTCAAAAGAATGGGCCACTCTCCTCTGATCAGCATACTGCTTTTGCTGATTCTGTGCTCGCTGTATATTATCCCGCAAAGTGTCTAAAACATCTTGACTATCCTGTAACAAATCCCCTGCACTAGGTACTTTGCTATCGCTGAGCATCAAATCAAGGAAACTAGGAGGATCATATCCATACAAAGCTCGAAAAGGATTCATACAGATAGACATATGATGAGTCGAATTATAGCAGTACTCACATAAATAAACCCACTTCACCCAAGCCCTTTGTTGAGCGGAAACATAGTTACGAAGATAGCCCTCCACCCATTTATATACAATCTCAGTCTAATCGTCAGTCTGCGGGTGATAGCTAGTGCTAGGAGTTAGTTCTATACCACATAACCTGAACAACTCTTGCCAAAAGTGACTCATGAAACGACTATCCTGGTCACTCACAATGCTCTGCGGTAACCCATGTAACCGAAAAATCTCCCTGAAAAACAATTATGCCACCTGTATCACTGAAAAAGTAGTAGTAATGGGAAAGAAGTGAGCAAATTTGGTAAGACGATCCACTACTACATAAATACAGTCTCTACCTTGGACCTTAGGCAGGCCCACAATAAAATCCATAGAAATGCACTCCAATTTCCGGTCAGGGATAGGTAGTGGCTGCAATAAACCCGTTGGATATGTATGTTCTTGCTTGCTCTGTTGACAAACGGAACATTCTCTGACATAACTCTGAACATCATGCTTGAGACCCCTCCATGTGAAACGTTCACGCACCTGCCTGTAAGTTTTATAGAAACCCGGATGTCCAGCCAAAGGGGAATCATGAAAAGCTCTCAGCACCAACTGTATAACACTTGAACCAGTCACCAACCAAACCCTTCCCTTGTAAATGATCAACTCATTCACAAGAGCATACCTATCATCTTGGATAGTCCCATCAAGAAAGCCAATGGCCCACTGATCCTTCGCATACTCTGCGACAATCAAATGTTTCCAATCCTCAGTAACCTCTGTCAAAATACACAAGTGTGGTCTCCTAGAGAGAGCATCAACAACAACATTCTGCGTCCCCTTGATATAGGTGATATCAAAATCATAAGACTGAAGCTTGTTGACCCATTTCTGTTGCTGCTCATTCAAATCACGCTGCCCCAGAAAATATTTCAGACTATCATGATCAGTTTTAATGCAGAATTTGTTGCCAACCAAGTATTGTATGAATTTAGCCAAAACATGCATGATGGCTAACATCTCCTTATCATAAACATTGAAAGACTTCTCAGGACCTCTAAGCTTCTTGCTCTCATACACAATAGGATGACGGTCATGTGAAAGAACGACACCAATGCCCTCACCTGACACATCACAATGCAAATCAAAAGGTCTAGAGAAATTAGGTATAGCCAACACCGGGCAAGAAGTCATAATCAATTTGAACTTCTCAAAACACTCCTGTGCTTGAGGAGTCCACTGGAAAGCACCCTTACGAGTCAGATCAGTAAGAGGAGTTGCATGTCGGGAAAAGCCTGCCACAAATCTGCGGTAAAAGACACATAAACCAATAAACCCTCTAAGTTGAGTCAAACTCTCTGGAACTGGCCAATCAATGATAGCACGAACCTTATCCGGATCCATACGAACTCCCTCTGCGCTAATAATGTGCCCCAGATACAGTAACTCAGACATGCCCAAAGCACACTTAGACTCCTTAGCAAACAAGGAAGCCTCAACCAAGATACCCAACACTGTGTCCAGATGCAACAGGTGCTCCTCCCACGTCCTGCTGTAAACCAAGATATCATAAAAAAAAACCAATACAAACTTCCTCAACTGTATGTGGAAGACCCTATTCATGGTAGACTGAAATGTTGTCGGAGCGTTGGTCAACCCAAAAGGCATAACCAGAAACTCGAAGTGTCCATAATGACATCTGAAGGCTGTCTTCTCTATATCCTCCTCCTGAACCCGAATTTGATGGTATCCAGCTCTCAAATCTATCTTAGAAAAGAAGGCAGCTCCGTGCAACTCATCAATCAGCTCATCAATGCGAGGAATAGGATACCTGTTCTTAATAGTTTTACGATTCAGCATTCTATAATCAATACACATCCTCATGGTGCCATCCTTCTTCTTCACCAAAACTACCGATGAAGCAAAAGGGGACATACTTGGCCTGATGTGACCCATAAAGAGTAGCTCCTCAATAGTCTTCTCGATCTCATATTTCAACTGCTTGGGATGCCGGTAGGGAGTGATCATAATGGGTTTAGTACCCTCCTCTAACTCAATAATATGCTCTATGCCTCTGTCCGGTGGTCTACCATGTGGTAAATCACTAAATACTTTGGAGTGTTTAACCCAAAGTTCCTGTATATTAGGTTGATAGACTGGCTTCTCAGCCTCCTTAGAAGTGGGTAACATCCTGCACTCTGCTGCCCATTCCACTGCATCATGATTAATAAGACACTGCATACGTCTGAAAGTTCTCTTCCTTGATGGCTTTCATAATATGCTTCTTTCCATCCACTTCAAAACTCATTTCCATATCCTTAAGGCTGAGGTAAAATGCCTCAATGGAATGCAACCAACTCATGCCTAGAACCAATTCTGTTCCACCCATATCAACCACATAAAAATCAGATTTAAAGTCATAATTGTTTAACCTGAAGGGCAAATTCGAAATCATTTTGTCACACTTAAGAGTGTAACCATCAACAACCTTGACACTAATTCCCTCAAAATCTTTAGTCAGCAAACCTCTCCTGGATACTAACTCTGAATCAATAAAATTATGTGTTGCCCTTGTATCCAATAATGCAATGACATGTTGTCTCGCCAAGAGCCCACGTAATTTGAAAGACCCTTCCTTCTGCATGCTAGAAAGATAAACCACCTTAAGCTTAGGATCTTCACCAGTTTTCCTCTCTGTAGTTATTCCTTCTTCAGTGTCAACCTGCTGTTCTGAAAAATCAGACATATACTCATCATCATAAAACCATTCCATAAGTCTATTTCTACCCTTAGGCCTCAAATGACACTCATGTTTCTCATCATAGGGACCCCTGCAATAAAAACATAACCTCTTTCTCCTCAAATCATTAAGAGTTTCCTAATCTAGTGGTCCCGTCATAGGATGCTTAGAATCTGATCCGTGCTCTTTCTTTGGGGCAGAATTATTGTCCTGTGAAGAATTGGATGGTCTAGAAGGGAAACGAGTACGTGGAGCTGAAAACTCTAAGTCCCGAGCTTTCTTCATGGCTGTGTACAAGGAGGGGGGATCAAAAGACTTAACCCAGCCTCTGAGAGGTTCAACTAATCCTTCTATAAACAGCATCATGCGTCTTCTCTCTGAAATATCATAAACCATCACTGAAACCTTCTGAAACTCATTAATAAAAGTCTCCAAATTACCAGTCTGTCTGAGTTGAGCTAAATCACAAAAATATGATTCAGGATCTTTCCTGTCAAATCTCTCAACCAAATTATGCACAAACTCTTGATAGGTTCTTACCTGATCATGCTGTAATGACACGAGACCATGATACCACCAATCATGAGCAGCTCCGTCTAAGTGCAAAACAACAAATCGAACAGCGTCCTCTTCAGACATAGGATGCAATGCAAGATATGTATCCAACTTATGGATCCAGGCCCTGGCTGTCATCTTTCCACTCCCATCAAAATGAGTCATGGTGAGTTTACTGGTTGCTTGTTTAAGCTCAAACTGTCTAGGCCTCAGTCTCATATCTGGATTAGGCTTGCCTCTAGAATGTTCTCTTTTCTGAGTCAGGAAACTGTCAAAGTTCAAGTTCCTCTTAATGGGTTCAGATTATGCATCCCATTTAGCATAATGAGCTACCATATCATCCACAAAAGGAGTAGGCTCAGACTCAACGCTAACTGTGTCGTCTTCAGGCCTCAGGAAAGTAGGACGTAATGGTCTATCACGAGTGCTTGTAGGATCATCCTTGGTCTCCTGTCTATCCACAATCCTAGATCTATGTGAACCAACTGATGCACCTCTAGTACCCCTGTCTCGGTCTCCTGGTACATTCATGCACTGCAAAGTGTCCGATAGTTGTTGCAATACAGTTGCAACGTGGTGTTGTCCTTCTGCAAGATTTTGGAAAGCATCTCTGGCTTCCCTATCTATGTCATTTCCCACATTATCTCTATCTCTGTTACTTGTCTATTCATTCCCTTTAGGAAGTGGCGAAGCTCTACCTCTACGGGCATAATGAAATCCTGGTGCAAATCTTTCTACCATAGCTGGGCCCAAACTATAGGCTAGCAGGATCAAAGCTCTGATACCACTGTAAAGAGCCTTTGTAGCTCTTTAATTTGCAAGAATGATTCTTTTCAAAGAAATACTACAATTCGAATTCCTTAAGCTTATTAAAGCAATAATTCCACAAGCCTTTGAATTTCAACTCAAAACATAGTCACAGGAAATTATCGAATTGATTTCCAAATCAATAAAACATTTATATTTTCATTTTATTAAATTTGCATAAATGGGAATGCAATTAATTAGCACCTGATTAAGACGCTGGCTGTAGACAAATTCAAAATGCCATTTATTAGTTTCCAGGACAAAACATGGGCTGTAGACAATGACGTCCAACAGATGAATCCACGCGACTTCCGCTTGACGCATTTGCTGCTAATGATACCGCTCTCGGTATCACCTGTTCTTTTATAAAAACGTGAGACCTGCGGTTGTGGTTATCTCTCAGACTGCATGCACCCAGTGTGCAAACAACTATCAACAATTCCGTATAACTCTGTTGGAAACCGTACGGCTCTGGTAATACAACTACTGGC
Organism: Chamaecyparis obtusa; assembly: GCA_027943335.1. Lineage (NCBI taxonomy): Eukaryota > Viridiplantae > Streptophyta > Pinopsida > Cupressales > Cupressaceae > Chamaecyparis > Chamaecyparis obtusa. Next base: position 169,300 of record BSBK01003654.1, read on the forward strand.
TGCGGAATCTTAAAACAATGGCATTCTTTCACCGTTCGCTGGCATACAAATCTAGTTCACAGTGCAATTCTCGGGAGAAGGGACGTTCTCCAAAGCTGGTTCAAACCCTTGTCTTCATCTTAATTTCAAAACTCTCCAACTTCACAATTTTCGATAATCAAAAGCATAAAAATGAGAATTAATGCAAGGCTGGGCTTTTAATAAGAGATATAAAATCTTCATCTACACATCACCATTCAGCTTCATACACACACCTTTCACTTAAGTGATATCAATTGTCTAGTTCACACTTTCAAATTAAAACACTTAAAGTAATAAATTGAAATAAGCCAAGCTTCATTCCATAAAACATGAGGAAGGTGATAATTGGCAATTCCAGAACGAACTCCAAGGAAGAATGAAGACTAAAATCAACGCCCAACTGCCTTACCCGAAATAGAAACCGGGTATAACTGACTTACTAAAAATAGTAAGTGAGACACAGAGATCCCCTAATCAAACCGTCAGCTCACAGGGATCGCATTGATGAACTGACAATAACAAGCCCAGGTACCTGCTAAATTGGGGACATTACAATTTGTTTCTTCTTGGTGGAGATCTCTTTGATTTTGGTTTGGACCTATTTTGTTTTTCACGTTTCTCAGCTAGTTGGAGTTTTCCGATCTTGCGAACCATTTCCTCGGTTTGCGATCCTATTTGGTGCATTGTTTGATGTTCCTAAGTTCTTGGCCGACCATCCTTTTGGTTCGCGGTTCATTCCAATCGTTGGTGGAGGATATCTTCTTGATTTAGGTCCTGACCTATCTGCATGTTACATTTTCCTGCCTTGGAGATTGTGATCGCTCATGGCCGACTTAGATGTTTTGCGAATGTCTATATATTGTTGCATTTGTTCCTTAAGTGAGTAGCTCTGAGTATTGATGATCACATAGATCCACAAGAAGGAAAGATTTGGATATTATCTGTAATCAGGCATGTATGCCTTTTCTGTAAGCCTTCATGTTGCTGGCCAATTGTACTTGAGTTTCTGATAGTGCGAACATATGATCTTGCGTTCTCTCATTTCCTTGTTATTGTTTTTTTTTTGTGTGATTCTTGCTGCACGGCTTGGACTGTCCTCATTGAGGATCCTCCTTCTGTGGCTGCTGCAATTTTTCCCACGTTTCTAGAAAGTAAATAGGAAAATCCAACTCTTAACAGACAATTATTCCTCATAGTTATGAATCCTCTTAAAGTTTTATTGGTCAGAAAAGTAAGAATGTAGTATCTGTATAACTATAAACCGATTTTATTTTGATAAATGTATTTCTTTTCAACTGTTTCCTGTTTTCAATCATGGCTGGATATCGAATAATTACTTATTCTAAATTCCATATAAAGTAAAACAAACATGATTATCTTCTTTCCCCAAGTTAACAAAGTATGGTTCCTACATGATTGATTGGTTAGTATATTGGGATTTGACACAAAACTTAGTGTGCACGTTGAGCAGCTTTTGAAATTTTGAATTGTTCCTAATATTTTATAGATACTGCTTTGTGTTCCTAGAAATTAAAGATCAAACTCGGTATTTCAGTAATATGGTAAAAACCTTGACACTTGAAATGTTTGATGGATGGCAGTGCTTTCAAATGTGCCTTGCAAAGACGTTTAAAACAGGTAAGATGGAAGAGAATTGCTCAGATTTGTCTGATCAAATTTATGCATAATAATAAATGCAATGTTGATATAAATTGTATTTTAATTTCCAGTTTGAATATAATATAAATTTTTTTTGACTGTTACAATCAAGATAAAAGGAGGGGCCGATGATGATGGATTGAATGCATTTTGTGATTATTTTTCGAAAGACATTTCGCTCTTCCCGGTAATTTTGAATTCAGCTCTTTCTGTTGATTGTTAGTTCTTTCTTTTCTTTTACATTAAAGGATAAAGTGAAATCAGCTTTTCCTGTTCATTGTTATTTTTTGTTTTTTTAAAAATATGAAAAAGGTACATTTTCACTTTACTATTTTAATGGATTTCACTCCTAAGAGACAAGTAATGATGCTGTGACTTGCAGGGAACAACTGTTGATTTTCATTGGTTGCCAGGAGGACACCTAAGGACAGACAGTAAGTAATTTATTATGGTATTGCAGTTTGAAGGATTGTTTGATATGGATAACCTGCTTCTCATGCTTACGTGAATGCTTAATACAATTCATGGCACCTTGCAGTTGATGGCAAGGAACTTGGCACAATCTATAGCCGTGACCTCTGTAGTGAGTTCTACTTCTTTTCATGCCTGGGAATTTTGTTCTGTCAATCTTGGCAATTTCTTTTCCTTGGTCTGGATGATCAAACTGTCTCTTCCCAAATTATGTTTTTCATATAATCATGTAAGGATTCTATTGTGTATTTGATGCTTACGCAGGAGCTTTTTTTGAAATGTATATTGGAGAAGGTCCCATCTCATCGAAAGCAAGGCAAGAAATAGGGGAAAATATTGGTCGTGTTCTTCAAAAATGCTGATATGGTGTTTCTCATATTCTTGAATGGTAATATTTTCCATTTTTGTAGCTGAGTTCAATTCAAGATTACGAGAGGTGCAATTTTGGTGCTAAAAAGGCATATCTTTCACCCCTAATAAATAGAGTCCATCAAATATCTGGTATTTACCATACATTAATGAATGTGACACAATCTTTGAATATTGGATTATTTGTGGGGAGATCAATATCTTTAGAAGACAAACAAATGCCTTTTTGATCCAATAGCACATCATCAAATTTGTCGAAAAAACTGTATTTCTCTTGTATTTTGATTTGGCAAGAAGAGATTGTCTAGGAGGCTACTATTACATTTGTGACTATAAGCCTTAAGCAGAAAACATGTCATCACTTTCCATTTTGGCAGTATTAATTTTACGAAGTGCAACAGTTCCAGATCACATTTAGTATTGTAATATTCTTTTGTAGTTATTGCCTTGGAGTCAGCTTAAATGGCTTCTAAACTTTTGATTAATTGTACGTTTGTTGTATCATGAAAACAATTATAACAGAAATTTGTTTACCATGACTATGGCTACCACCAATCTCTTAATAGAACAGAATTATAGTTTGAGTCCATTGTCTGATAATCCAAAGGAGGTTTGAACTTGAAATAATATCACAGATCATGAATAAAGAAATCTTCATAGTCTCAGTGTAGGTACACCTATCAGATCACCGGTTTGTCCGAAACCTAAAACATTTCTTTAATGTTGCAATCTGCATATGCATTGGCACTCCAAATAAACGAATCCCATGGTTAAACTATGCAACAATTTGCAAATTTGCAGAAGTTTCATAGTTCAGATAAGCATCAATAAAAGAGTACAGCTTTGTTGGAGACCATTGTACATGCTGTAATTTAGGAGAAACTACAGAGAGAGAGAGAGAGAGAGAGAGAGAGAGATTCTTTTGTTTACAAACATTGTGTTTATTTTTAATGAAGGCAAAATAGAGGTTTTGAAAGGTCCCCAAACCTTTTACAAAGTTTAATTTGTACATGACATTGAAGCTTTGTAGTCAACAAAGGATTACATGATGTAATGAGAAGTTGTAATGCAAAAAGAGGTAGATCACACCCATTGCATAACCCAACACGGGCAAAAGAGTAGAAACAAGTACAAGGTTATATCAAGAGAACCACCAAATCATGGTAGCATGAAACCAAAGTGCTCCAAAGATGACTAAGTACTACCATCATACCTAATCATTGAATCATTGACATTGAATTTCTTACTAGCAATATTCCCTTTTTTAATTGCCTCCCCTATATTACAAGAATTCATGGGGGGCTTAATCTCCCCTCCATAGGCTTCCTCCTTTCATCCTTACATTTGGAGAGTGAAATAGGTGAGTGAGGGGCACCCATGATATCCTCATTTACATGTTTCATACTTGTCATCTCTAAGCCCCTCCCATCGATGGTGCTAGTGAAACATCTATTTAAAGAAGTATTCTCGACAACCATGTTACCCAAAACCTATTGAGGGCTAAGAAAGGCTAGGATTCATAACTTCTTTTTTCCCTTCGTCAATAAGTGGTGGAGAACTTGTATTCTTGAAAGAGAGGTCACAAGTTCAAATCTTGTAGGGGGTAGGGTGTGTACGTCTTCTTTGTAACACAGTTTGGGGCCTCCTACATGGAGTATACGGTAGTACCATATTACTACAACCCATTTGTAGACCCAAAAATACATTGAGTATCACATACCAAAAAATGATTGAGTATCAATCTTTGCAGCAAGCCCTCGTTCACAAGACAAAGTCACCTATTTGCCACTAGTGATAACCCCACAACACCAAAAGGTTTTGTCATGCCACATGACCCTAGATCTCATTGCAAAAGCTTTTGAATTGACCTCAAACCAAAGGTCCAACAATTTTTTTTTAATGGCATCCCATTTAGTTTACCATTTGTCTTCTTTTGTCATCGTCATCCTCATCATTCGCCTCTTTTAGACCTACCACGAAACTAGAATCTATGAGCATTTTCCCATTTCTTCTCATTTCAAAAACCCTCTTATGGTGATTATTAGTACTTCAATGAAAATCTTAATTTTGAAAACTATTGGAGAAATACTCATTAATCAAGTGGTTGTTAGATAAATCATGTGTTGAGTGATTTTACTATAAACTTAGATAATAAAGATGTGAAGGTAAGAAATGTTTATATTCTAACTAGTGAAATGTGTTCAATGGTAGATAAACTCATCATGACGAGAACAAAGTGTACTTTTTAAGTTTAGTTATATATGAACTTGTCCGTATAGGACAAACCCGCAAAATTGAAAGGTCGCTTGGACTTAAAATGGTTATCATTCCTTCTCAACATGTTGATGTTATAATTCCTCTTAGTCAACTCACATATACATTCTTTGGTATAAATACACCCATTAGGGTATATAGTAAATTTAGTTTTAAAGGGAAAGGCTTCCTTCTTGGGAAGGCAATGAAGAATTGTAGACTTATCATTCTCTTGTGCGAGTTGCATTTTGGTCATGCAAAGTCCTAGGGTTATTAGCCATTAAAGGTAGATGTCCATTGGCACCTCTCTTAAGATTTTGTGATTGCATGTTGGCACTTAGGAGTTTGGTAAGTTAGGTGCATGTGAGGATTAGAATCATTCTAAGGCCTTTGAGGGGAGGAAGTTTGTAGAAACAAATTTTATATATTGGATGTCCATTTTCTTTAGGATGAGTCTCTTAGAGTTATCTTTTTGTTTCCTTGTTTTCACTTATTTTTATGCAATGCCCATGACTTGTTACTACAACTTTTAACAAGCAAGTCACAAGGTGTTTGGATAGTGGAATTGTTCCCTTCTCTACTAATTTCATCACACGATTCTTTATTTTAGCATAGAACCAGTGAGTGACAAAGCAAGGATTGCAAGATTCATACTAGTGATTCCTCCAATAGATCATTAATGTGGCTAGATTAGATTGGTAGCTAGAGAAAGTTTTCCTTGTGCTTGAATGGTACACAAAAATGTTTCATTTTTCGTGTCACATTTTTTTTTCAAATCATTGTAATAATTAAGGTAGAATAGTAGCAGTTGCTATAGAATCTACAAAATAAGTTTGATGGAAAGTGAACCACATAATGTTGCATAGGGAAACCATTTTTTTTTACATATAACTAGTTTGGCTGCAATTGAACATTTCATACTATTTTTGTCATAGTTGAACTTGACAAGATATTTGGCTAGAATTAAAATTGTCATATAGATTTTACTAGGGTCAAGCAAGTTCTAATGAGGCAACATTTAATAGTCATAATATTGTGACCACAAAAGTATGATTTTCTCCATTAGAGAAATTTGGAACCATGCCACATAGTTGATAATTTGTTGTTTCTCATATTTTATGCACATTTAAGTTGTTTTGGACCAATTAAAGTAGGTTTATTTTAGGCACTTCAATATGGTGTGAGTACTCTAACTATTAAGTTTTCCACATAATGAGTCTCGAAGAGTTCACTAAATGTCAATGGAAAGATATTTGTTGGTATTTTTAATGGTTCTTGTTTCTATATATATATATATATATATATATATATATATATATATATATATATATATATATATATATATATATATATATATATATATATATAGTTTGATGTGGATTATAGACTAGTATGCATGGAATTGATGAATACTATAAGTTTTGTTGTTGGTTGCTTCAAGTATTGCACCCTTCTTGCATGTATGTGTATATGTATAGTTTGATGTGGATTATAGACTAGCATGAATGGAATTGATGAATGCTATAAGTTGTACTGTTGGTTGCTTCAAGTATTGCATCCTTCTTGCATATATATATATATAGTCCTCTTCTCGAACCACCTCTCAATGCTAATGCAAAGTTACTTCAGGCCTTTCAGAACCTTGCAGGACTTATTCTTGATCGCATGCCTCCAGTTGTACCTCAGAATGTACAACAGGGTACGGAAGGACGTGGGTCCTCAGCTAGGGATGTCAGATGTTTGCTATCACCATTAGTGATAGGGAAGATGAGGCAGAACATGAAGCTTCACTAGATGACCATACCATTCTACAAGAGTATGCATATATGTTTCCCTCAGAGCTACCTTATGCCTCCTCAAAGGGAAGTGGACTTTCACATAGATCTTATACGAGGAGTAGAACCGGTTTCCAGAGCACGGTTTAGTTAACTTTGGGAACCTAACCCGCTTCATAGTTGCTAAACATTTGTAGTTGTGTTTTTCTCACTTTTTGGGCATGACATTACACACACACACACACACGTACATGCAAGAAGGGTGCAATACTTGAAGCAACCAACAGTACAACTTATAGCATTCATCAATTCCATGCATACTAGTCTAACTTACATAATCATGATGGTGGGAAGTGCTAGGAGTAGTATAGGGTTAAGGGAAACAAAAAGAAAATAGCTAATGTGCCAAAAAAAGAAGATCAACTTGACTCTCCTTTTAGGGTTTAGAGTGAGTGTGAACAAGTAGTGGTTCACAATAACCCATCTCTCATAAGAATGAATGGAATACTTAGCACTTATTGCATCTAGGTGATGCTCACAAAGGTGAAGCACCGGGACTTCTCGGGAGGTCACACATCCCAGTACTACTTCAACTCAAGCTTGCTTAACCACAAAGTTTCCTCCAAGGTCAAGGCCACTTTGCTTGCAACCTCATTTGCAAAACCTTCAACAAGTGTTGCGCCTTATGAACCATTCATTAGAAAACCCCTTAATCTCATCAATTGGTAAGTAGGATATATTTTTGAGTCAATTGGCAAGTAGGATATATTTTTGAATCGCTAGCAAGATTCAACCGTGTAGTTTTTGAGTCAAATTCATGAGTATTGGTTCACAAGAACCCATCTGTCACGAGAATGAATGGAACACTTAGCATTCATTGCTTTGAGTCAATGAGTTTGAATAAAAAACTACACAATTCAATCTTGATAACAATATCACAATTTGACTTGTGGAAAATATCTCCTACTTCTCAATTGATGAGCTTAAGGGACTTTCCAATGAATGATTCATAAGGAACAACACTTGTTGAAGGTTTTGCAAATGATTTTGCAAGCAAAGTGGGCTTAACCTTGGAGGAAACTTCGTGGTTAAGCATGCTTGAGTTGGAGTAGTATTGGTATGGGCGACCTCCTAAGAAGTCTTGGTGCTTCACCTCTGTGAGCATCACCTAGATGCAATGAGTGAAGTGTTACATTCATTCTCATGAGAGATGGGTTCTTGTGAACCACTACTCGTGAAACATGGGTCAATGAGCTTGACTAAAAAACTACACTGCTAAATCTTAATAGCAATATCATGAAATTTTGTGACTTCATCTCTAAAGTTAATAAACATTTTTATAACTAAATTAGTGAAATGAGAACAATTAATAGAAATTGTAGGCTTGTAAACGCATTATTTACACCTCATTTCATAATTTAATAGGTAATTATTATTAATTTTCTATAGAGGCTATGTTTGAATTCTTGATAGATTGACTAATTGAAAAATGACTAGAATTGTATATATATATATATATCATTCCACTCTAGGGTATATTAGATATATGTCTTTTTAAAGTTTTGAATTTTAGATGTTTTGACCTAGTAAAGTTGGCTAGAAAATATTTTTAATATTTTCAAAATGCATTATGAAATGTTCATAAATTATTATATTATTTTCTAAAAGGAAGATGCATCAAGCAACCTCATGTGTCTTTCACTTATATCCAATGTTTGAAGAAAAATATGTTCTTTTGCCCATACTTAGGTTTGCTGGAATTACTTTTTTTTTCTTGAAATTTTTAGTAATGTCTCAATGAAATATTCAATTTTACCAAATTAATTTGAATCTTTTTAAAAAATTATAGTAACTCATAAGTTAGATTCAATTTCCTACAAATTTTATAGCTATATTGTTTAAATAATTCATTCAAATTTTCACATATTTTATAACTATTTTTCATAAGATCATGATGGAACAAAAACAAAACAAAATAAAATAAAATAGGTGGTTCTCCTTGATTTCATTATGGGTGGTGTGATGTTGGGGACTTGCCATGTTTTATAAACAAAAACCATCCATAATGATTTGAATTAAGTAATACAGAAAATTGAGGGAGGGGTAGATGTCAAAAGAAATAAGAAGAAAATACTTGATGAAATAGGGATTAAAGCCTTGGGGTATTTGATAGGGATTTTTGGATGCCTTCCACCCTTTGCAATGATGGAGACAAAGGATCTAGAGAGTAAGTTGTTAATTGTTTGAGAAATCAAGCAATTGGAGGCTATCAAATAGAGAGATTTGTGAGGCATGATATTCCTCACTCGCACATACCAAGCCATTAAGAATTACTAAGTAGTGGGAAAGCAATAACTATGATAGAAGGAAAGTAAGTGTTTGTATGCAAATGGTAGGATAAAATTGAGAAAAATATAAAAACCTGTAGGCTTGTTCGAGCCTCTATGAATTTGTTGCTTGTGTCTTTGTGTGAAATAGATGAACATTCTTTTGGATGTGCATGTGGATAGCAGGTCATGTGTGATGTTGGAGGCCATTGAGATGGTTGCTTTGTGCTATTTGATTCAAGATCATGACAGATGGACATTTTTCTAACAATGAGGCTCAAAACTTTGAAAACGTTTCACTTGCACTTTTTGAGTTTATTATGTGAGGTGATTCATTGGTGTGAAATGATCTTTTATCTATGTAGTTTCCTTCTTGAGTCCTTTTAGCCCTAGTTAATTAAGTTTACTTACACTATCCTCTTTCTATGTCTTTATTCACATGATCATGACATTTAGCACTATCACATCTCTTGCCTCACCCTTCCCCATCTATACAAGAGTCTCTATGTACATTGTATTGTACTGTACAATTGGCATTATAATAGTTTTGTGCTTGTGTTGTGGAAGGTTCTTTGGTGTTGAAAATGTTTCATTTTGTTGTGAAATTCTTTTAGCAACTTCAACATGGTATTAGAGCTTTACATTTGCAAGTCCCTTATATTTTTGCAAGATTTTGCTTGATATTTTTACTAGTGAACCATGGCTCAAATTTGACCTTATAGTTGAATCAGAAAAGCTAAAATCTATGTGGATCATGAATGAACTTGATAGGGTTTGGTACTAGACTTGATAGGGCGTTAAGAGGTCTTCATACACTTGGTTGTATGATGTCTATACAATTCATATTGATAATACTATTTTTGCATAGTTCTAGAATTGCTTGTAATTTTGTATATTTTGTAGAATATTGTCCTCTTTGTGCAAGAAAATAATTGATGTTTACTAGCATGAATGACAATGCTTTAACAAAGTTTCTTGTGAGAAATGCATGCTCTGCATTCCATAGCTTGTTGGTTTTTGGTGTTGTGGATTTGGAATTGTGCTTATAATGTTCTCATCTTAGTTTGGTTCAGATGGCATGATTTCTGTGTTTCAGAGTTGTGTGTTGAAAATCTGATGGTGTTTATGTTGCTCCTCTCCATGTTGTCCTTGATGCCAAACACACTAACATGCTAGTATGGGTATGTGATTACTTATGGACATGATACTTGGTTGCATTTAGTTTGTTATTTAGAGGATACTTTTAGGATCATTATGACATTGACATTATGAATTTGAAACATTGCATTGATTACTTGATGATATTGTACATGGTACATTCAACATATAGTTAATGATGTGCAACATTAAATAATCATTGCATTAGTTATTGTGATCAGTATATTCAGTTGATACTTCTTGATGCTTATTTAGTGCATACATGACATGTAGTAACTTGGCATTGGCATGTTACATTTGGTTTGTCAAGCACATCATATTGGCATGGTACATATTGATGCTATCTTGATTACATGATTTGACAATCAATATTTCAGAATGTGTTTTTGACAAGGGAACTTGGATAATTGTCATATTAAGAAATGTTCAGTTTGATGCTAAACCATATCATTTTTAGTTTTATGCCTTATGATTTGTAGAGTGATATATTGGATGCCCATTACAGTTGATTGAAACATCTTTGAGAAGGAAATTATCTCATTTCAATTTGTAAAAGGTTTAAATTGTATTGAGAAATGTATTTTTAGTTTGTCACTAAAGTGACCAAGACATTAAAATTTGTTGGTTTTAGCAAGCCTTTGGGTCAGCCTTGCTTTGAGGATAAAGTGTTGTAAAAGATACAACACTTAGCACCATGTGCTAAGGTTGTGTCGAGCATTAAAAAAAGCATTAATTCTGATTTGTTCTTGATGGGACATGTCCTCTTTATCAATATGTACTTTGAAAGAATGCTCATTTTGTAAAGCTCGAAGGGCTTAACAGCCCGAGCTAGGGCATGACATTTATGTGTTGGTTACCATTATTAAAGGCGGGCAAAAATAGTTGCAAAAAGGATGAAAGTTTGAACAGCTGGTTGGGAAAGAACTTGTGAAGCATTGTGAAGGATTTTGGTTGCAGAGTATTTGAGATTTTGTGAAGGAAGATACAATCATTTTCGGGCAGGCGTTTTCCTTTCATGGTCTTGTTGTTAATCATTCTTTGCTCAAATGTCTATTTAGTGTGTTAAAGCCTTTCATGTTAGTATTTCTGTTTATGATCGTATATTTTTTTTGTATTATACGAGTAGTGTATTTTGTTACATTTGTGACTAAAGTTTTTTTAACAAAGTTATGTCTTTGTAACTGAGGGTAAGAATTGTTTGTAACCCTAGTTTAAGGTTCTTGGATAAGGGTTTTCACTACTACATGTATATTGTAAATCTTTTTGTTAGGGCTTTCCAAACCAAGTTTATACATGTATTAACGTTCTTGGTGTAGTTGAGTAGTATAACCCGAGGTTGTCTCTGTAAACTTTGAGTATCATCTTGAGTTGGGTCTTTTCATAGTGTGGTCTAAATTTGTTGATCATTCCACTACTACCCTTGTGAATACATGTGTTTCGAAAGCCTAGTCAAGGGTTGTTGTTACCTGTGAAGTACTTAGTTTATGCTTTGTTACTTGTTTCTTAAACTGTGTCAAGGCTTTTGGTTAAGAAAGTGTTTGTCTTGAGATAAGATTGTATACCGAGACACTTAATTTGTAAAACAAAGACTAAAGAATTTGATTATTCTGATTTGTAAAGTAGAGATACACACACACAATTCATTAAGGAACTTTTTAGAGAAAGACAACCAATTTTTTTTGTTGAGGATTAATAGGTAGTTTTGATTAAGTTTGGAAAATAGTTTGATATGGAAGTTACATTGCAGTTGATTAGTTTGAAATGCTTTATAAGCATCACAGTGGAGATTTGTTCAGTGTACAAAGATAGATATTGGATTTACATGAAACATTCTTTATTTTGTTGTGTGTATCAATTATAGAATTAGAAATCCATGATTGAGGTTAGGGTTGTCCTAGTGTCATATGATGCACCATTTGATACAATGTAGTATTTGTATCCAATGATGTATTGTATTGGATCATGATCAATATACTAAATTAGATTTTCTAACACTGTACGAATTAGATATTGTAAAGTGAAGTGAAGCTTTTGAGGCATTAAAAAGTCTATTAGTGAGATAGCATTGTCAGTGAGACATATGTACAACTAGTAAGACATTGTAAACGAATATTTTCACATAATTCAGTGAGGCAGTTCAAGTGGTTTTATTTCGCAGAGGGTTTCCACTTGGGACGTATCTTGTGTTATATTCTTTGTGCATGTTTCATTTGTCTTGTCATCTCTCTTGTTTCTATTGATTTATATATTATACGCCTTTGTTAAGTAAAAATGATTAGATTGTTATATCATAGATTTAGCCACTGTCAACTTTAAGTAATCAACAAATAACATGCACAATAAACATTCAACACATTTGACACTAGTATTTAACGTGGAAACCCAATTTGGGAAAAAAACATTGTGAGAATTGTCACCCACCAATCAAAATACTCTTCTAAAGTATGCTTGGTTAAGAGTCAACCCTGTTAAAGATTACAATGCACATTGTTAAATGTGACCCTGTGAGGGGATTTGCCTTAGATCTATTAGGATCTTTGCCCTATTAGGAGTGGCCTGGCTAAAGGGCTTTGAGCACTCTTCGAGAATGTCACACCTCTCAAGGATTTACAATAAGACTGTTAAGTCTACTCGGTTAAGAGATTTTCTTACTACAAATGTTAATACACAACAATATAAAATTTGATCTGTAAATTTGCAACTACTTCTTGCTTACTTAGATCCCTTGTGTGCTCTTTGTCTTCACTTCATTCCTTCACTATTCACTAGCCTCAACACTTCATCAGTCTCTGTAGTAGACTTAGATTTCCACATTTTTCTTTTTCACTGCATAATTCGGTTACACATCAACACTTCAACTAGCCAACTTGTTTTTCATTCAATTTCATCCTTTATATAGACTATTTTTCCTCTTAATCTGCTTGATTAGGTTTTCCTCTTTTTATTCTAAACCGTCAGATCATCCTCTTGAACTAATTCAATGAACGTGACACTCAGTAAAACTTGTTATCATCACCTCATAACTTGAACTTTTATTGGAACTTGTGCCTTCACTTTTTGTCGCTTAAATCTTTAACATAGATTATCACCTTGAATTTTCTTGATCGTAGATCTCTTTAACTAACTCTTCTTCATCCTTGACATCTTCTAGATCATTGTGGCTCTTCATTAAATGTCGTTCTGATCCTTGTATTTAATTTGTGTTCCATGCTCGGTGCCCTTCCTTTTCCTTCAACCAAAATTCAGTTTGCTTCGCTCGGTAACTAACACCTTGCACTTGGTATCTTAGCTTCATTTCTCTTTACTGAAAATTACTTTCCTTTTACCAAATGACTTCTTCCCGTTTGGTAACTAAACTGTTTTCTTTGCCTTCAACTTTCTAACCTTGCTCACTTGTCCAATATCCTTTATCGACTTGATATCATCAAATGTAAAGTAGAAAACAACTAAACCATTATAATTTTATCATTGTCTAATCTATATTAGCTATCCAATTAAGTTCTTCAACTTCACTACCTCCTTCACAAATTTTCACTCCCTCTTTTTCCTTAACTCAATTTATATCATACTCCTAATGATATGGAAACTCAATATAAATAAGAAATCAATCGCTTGACATCAGTGACAAAATAACAACTGATCTAATCCTTCTACAATCTTGTATACATCTGATCTCGGTCTTCATCATCATCACCATTAGTTGGGGTTAACAATCTCCCTCTTTGGCATTGATGACAACACTGTCAATTGATGTTGGCGATACTCTGATATCTATGTTTTGTTCTTTGTTGTAGCTATCTATTTTTTAGTCTTCTCAGTTACCGTGTTTTGTCCTTTGCTCCCTCTGAACTTTATCAATAATGCTTGTCTAAAAATTTATTTTCTTAGCTTATGTTCTTTAATCTGTATTCTCCTTCTTAGCTGTTTATTCTTACTTTCCATCTTTTTTTGCTTCTGATCATCAATTCTCCATCTTCTCCCTCTTTGTGTTCATCAATAATCTTCATTTCTTTGTAATCATCAATAGCTTATTCTCCCTCTTTGACAACAATGTCAAAGATACATACTCCTGAAAAATTTGTTCAGGCAGTGGATCATACCTAGCATGTACTGATATCTCATTGCATACATAATCATTTCTTACAATTTCAGGCATCACCTAAAGAGTGAACACTAACATCTATTCACAAAATAGACATTCTAACGAATCCTTGAATTGATGCAACATGCGTCTTGCTTTAGTGAATATTGGATAGGGGAAGGACCCCTAATTTACCTCTGAGATAATCAAAAGCATTATTTGGTAGTGGCTTGGTGAATATATCTACTATTTGATCCTTTGAATTCACATACTCCAATATCACATGCTTCTCTTAAACTTGTTCTCTCAAGTAATAATACTTGATAGAAATGTGCTTGGTCTTGGAATGCATCACCGGGTTCTTTGATATGTTGATATCACTTGTATTATCATAGTAAATAGTAATTGGATCGGTAATCTCCTCTTGCATACCATCACGTAGTTGTTTTTCATACAATGTTTGCACAATTCATAGCTGCTGCTACATACTCTGCCTTAGTTGTAGATTGTGATATACAACTATGTTTCTTACTCAGCCATGTCACTATTCTTTCTCCTAAAAAGAAATCTCCTCCACTTGTACTTTTCCTATCATCAATGTTTCCAACCCAATCAACATCAATGTAAACCTTCAGATCAAAATCTCCTCCTTTCTTGTCTAGTAGATTGAAATCTTTAGTACCTTTCAAATATCTAAATATTCTTTCGACTGGAGATGTGTGTGGTTCCTTTGGATTGGCAGAAAATCTTTCAACAATACCTATTGCATGAGCAATATTAGGTCTATTATCTACAACATATTGTAGCTTACCAATCATTGATGGGTAAAGTGTCTCATTCATTTTATTTGACTAATCTTCTTTTGACAATTTACAACCAATAGCTATCAATGTTCCAACTGGTCTTGAATCTTCCATACCAAAAGTCTTTAGGATCTCCTTGATGTAATTTGACTGTGTGATGTAGATCCCATCTTTGACTTGTTGAATCTGTAGTCTAATAAAGAATTTTATTTCTCCTATCATGGAGATCTCAAATTCCTTTCTTATCTCTTCAACAAAAGATCTACACAATGTGTTATTTCCTCCAAAAATAATGTCATCAACAAATATTTCAGTAATCAAAATCCTATTATTACTATCACATTCTAGATACACATTGTTGTTGTCACTTGTTCTTTGAAATCTGATCTTGATTAAATAGGAAGGTAACCTTTCATACGATGCTCTGGGTGTTTGTTTCAAATCATACAGTGCCTTGTGCAGTTTACATACCATGTCCTTGTTAGTATTCTCAACAAATCTTTCAGGTTGTTCAACATAAACTTCTTCTTCAAGAATACCATTAAGAAATCTAAACTTAACATCCATTTGATAAACTTTAAATCCCTTATAAGTTGCATATGCTAGTAGAATTCTAACTCCTAGTCTAGCAACATGTGCAAAAGTCTCACCATAATCAAAACCTTCTTCTTGTGCATACCCTTTGCAAACCAATCTTGCTTTTTTTCTAATCACATCTCCATGTTTATTCAGTTTGTTTCTAAAAATCCATTTAGTACCAACAAATTTTTTATCTTTAGGTCTTGGTACCAAAGTCCATGTGTTGTTCTTTTTAATTTGATCTATCTCTTCTTTCATAGGTTTCACCCAATCTTCATTCTCTAATGCATCTTTTACTATTCTTGGCTCAAATTCAAAATTTAAACATGTATTATCTCTTAACTTACTTCTTGTCATAACTCCATCATTCTTGTCTCCAATAATCTTGCTTGTTGAATGGTGTCTTCTCACATACTTGGCTAGGACAAGCTCAATAGATTGTGGACGTTCTTCATTTTTAGCATTCGGTGGTGGCTCTCTTTGTTCATCTTCCTCCTTTGATTTGTATTGTAGGTAAGGTATCAGGAACTTCAGGTTGAACATATACAAATCTTTGATAGTATTCGGGTTCCTTTTTGTTGTCTTCATCATTTTTCTTTGCAAATTCATCAATCCTTACATTTTCCCTTTCTGCCATTTTGTTAGTAGACATGTTTAAGCACTTGTAAGCCTTTCTCTTTGTAGAATATCCTAAGAATATTCTTTCATCACCTCTATGATCAAACTTTCCATCTCTAGCATCTTTTATAATATAATATCTATTTCCAAATACTTTAAAATAAATTACATTCAGTTTAGGGTAAACTTTAAGAAACCCCCCTCCTAAAAAAGATATAAAATCTTGGTGAAACTTTCATTTTCTTGCAAAAAAAAAATTCTATTTGTGAATCTCTCAAATTTTTTGAAAAAAAAGTATTCTTATTGGCGATTATTTTTATTTTTGAATAACAATTTTTTTGTAAAAAATATTGGTGAATCTCAAACAATAAAAATAAATTAATCAATCACCATGGTGAATACTTATATTTAAAAAAATAGAATTCTTATAGAAAATTAATAGGCTTAATGTGGAAATCTTTGATGGGTTTAAGGAATGGACTCTATAATAATTAGTTTTTACCATTTATTTAAAATATAATATAATAACCTCATTGTATTGTGTGAGACAAATGTATTGATATTTTTAAATACTAATAGGGCCCAAAATTTCTTCAAGACCATTGATTTATATTGAGATCAACAATCCGAAATAAATTTTAGCTCCCATCAACATTACAAACCAAATAGTAACATTTTTACCTCATAAAATATAATGAGGGTCACTAGATTATACTTTAAGTCAATAATGACAACTAAATGTTGGTGATAGATCCCTACAGTAACTAATAATCATGATATATTATTGGAGAATTAATTTAAATTTCTATATTAACTTATAAAATTCTGGCGAATCAAATCTAATCATGTATCAAATATTGGGGCAAATTTTTAAGTTCAAGTTTTTTATAAAATAAATTATTTTCTGATTTAAATATTTCTAAATCAAAATTTTGTAAAAATGTGGCGATTTAAGTTACCTTAAATCTTGAATTATTAGCCAAATTTGGATTCTCAAATTTTCAGAATTAGCTAATTGGCGAATATTAGCCACTAAAAATTACTATGAATTTCAGTTTGTGACCATACCAAATTTCATATGGAGTCTTGTTTGTACCTTTCTTCAGTTGTACTCGGTTTAGTGTATAAGTTGCAATGTTGATTGCTTCTCTCCAAAATGTTTGAGATACACCCTTCTCAATCATCAATGGCCTTGCACAATCAATAATGGACCCGTTTCTTCTCTCTGCTATACCATTTTGTTGTGGTGTCCTTGGTACAAACATTTTTCTCTTTATTCACATTTTCATTGCAGAAAAGTGTAAAATCATTAGATGTAAACTCACCTCCTCTATCAGATCTCAGACACTTCAATTGTCTTCCAGTCTCCTTTTCAACTCTTTCTTTGTACCACTTAAACATTTGAAAAGCTCCAGATTTATCCTTCAAAAACATGACATACATCATTCATGAATAATCATCAACAAATAAAATGAAATATCTATCACCATAATAACTTTGTGTTCTCATAGGTCCACATAGGTCAGTGTGCACTAACTCCAAAATTCCTTGTGTAGTGTAAGATTTTCTTGTAAAACTTGACTTTTTCATCTTACCAACTTGACATCCTTTGCACATGACATTTTCAAGTTTGTCCAGTCTCGATAGACCTCTTACTCTATTCTTTTTTCTTACCTTAATTAAGTTGTCAAAATTAAGATGACATAATCTCTTATGCCATAACCATACATCCTCAACTTTAGAAAATAAGCAACTCTTTGTAGTAGTATCAAGGTAGAATAAGTTACCTTTTGACTGTTCACCGGTGGCAATCAGACCCCCATTCTGATCAAATACTCTTACATTTCCATTTTGAAATTTCATTCGGTGACCTTTGTTGTTCAACTATGCCACACACAATAGATTATACTTTAGTCCTTCAACCCAATGGACATCATCACATTGTGTATTATCTAGCAGAATTATAGAACCTTTACCTTTCAAAGGATATGTAACATCATTACCAAATCTAACATAACCTCCATCATGATCTTCCATAGTAATGAATTTATGTGTGTCACCAGTCATATGTGTGTGTGAGTGTTTACACCTTCATGAAATTAAGACAATTAGCAACAATTCTATGAAAATATAATGAAATTTAATCTAAAGAATTGTATTTAACATCCTTAACATCTCATGGTTCTCTATCTAAGCTTGGTAAGTAGAGCTTTCAACCTTATTCTCTACTAGTGACAATCCTAGAATGAGAAAATTATGATAAAATGCCTAAATCTAGCTCTCAATTCTCAAAATGATACAAAGATTAACTCAAATGCTCATGATAATGCTCTCAAATCTCACTATTTGCTCTCAAATGCTTAAAATATTGCTCAATTGCTCTCAATTGCTCTCAAATTGCCTATAGTGATGATGCTATGCATTCAAATTTTCTAGTATTCTTATGCTCTCAAAATGACTTCTATTTATAGTAAAATCCCAAGGGTAGGGGGTAGAGTGACTTGATCATGGTTTAGCCTTGGTTGAGTCAAAAGCTTTGAAATGATTTTAAATAGGGGGACAATTTAAATGATTGTCTCAAAGGTTTGGACAAGTAGAAAAATTTGAGTGGTTCAGATTCAAATTTGAAAATGTGTGATTGAGATTCAATAACTTGGAGTGATCCATGTGCATTGCGTTCTCAATTCTTATTGGTTTCTCAAATTATGTTGAAAGATATTAGGATTAATTAAATTTCATCAATTAATTAAATTAGCCATGTAAGGGAATAGGTTCAATTTGATTTTTTGATTTAAAACTATACAATTAATTGATTAAAATCAATTATATAGTGTGATTGATCCCTTTAAGCTTGTATTTAATTATTTGATGTCATGATTTGATTTTTTCTTTAATTTAAATAATTTTGTCCACTTTTGATTAATAAATGTCCATTTGAAATTGATTTGATCCATTTTGATGAAAATTAGAGCATTTGGTTAAGATTTTGCAAATTTGAATGATTCTAAGACACTTGCCCAGTTTTGGGTGTCTACAAATGCCCCTCTTTGAATTGATGTGCGTAGCGCATTGATTCAAAGAAAATTTCATGTCCTGATCACTGATTCAATACTTGATTGATTGATACAAAACTGATTTGAAATTGATTTGATTGATAAAACCTGATTTGAAAAATGATGCAACATACCCCACTGATAATAGTTCAGAATTTTAATGCCCCAGATTCGATATTGATGCAGATTTGATACTGTGATAATTCCCCCTTAGAAATGAAATAGATTGATCTCCGAATAGAAAAATATGAAATTGATTGATGATAGATCCAATATGTTTTCATTTTTTAAAAACATCGATGATAATCAAAGCCTCAACAAATGTCCTTGTTTGATGAAATAATTTGATGAGAAAAGCTATGATTGAGAAAATGTTGTTGATGTTTGAGATAATTTGATGATGCTTGGATATCACTTGATGTCAGTCAGAATCACTTGGTTGATGTTGTATTAATGTCAATCAGATAGGATAGGTATGTTGATGGATAGATATTTTTCTCTCACGATCTAGAGAGACAAAACAATGATTCTCCTTCCTCATGATATAGAGTTAGGAGATTTGATGTGCTCAAGATGAGGAAATGGATGATAAGATAACTTGATTGATGTTAGATGATCAATTGGATGATTTGACTGGTTGATATTTGATTTGATATGATTTGATGAGAAGATTAATGGTGGGATACTAATAGATAGGGTCATTTGATATGAATTAGGTGCAGATGTAGATACAGGTGATGGATTTAGAGTTAGGTTGCCCCTAGTTAATCAAAATGATTGATTATTGATGATTTTGTATCATTTTATTGATTAGGACTTTGATGTATCATTTTGTCGATGATATTGTATCTTTGGTATACAGATTTGATGGATCTTTGATGTTATGGAAATTTATATGATTATGAACTTTCCTTGATTCTCGTGATGTGTTTATGTGAGATTATCTTTCTATGCAGCTCTATATGATGTTTATGATGCATTTACTTTTGATTGTGCTATGGATGCAATGTATCTTACATATGATATAGATAAATGAATGCAAATGATAATGTAACTTTGATATGTTTTTTCTGATTTTCAATGTATGGATGCAAATGTTTTATTTATGGAAATATGGATAATGAATGCAACTATGTTTTTGATTTTTTGATGTATGCAACTCTTAAAATGCAATCCTTAACTAAATGTATGCAAATGATTAATGATTAATGAGTCTTTTTCTTTTTCTTTGCAGATATAAGGATAATGAATAATTAGTAATGCTATGAATGAATGCAAAAGATAATCTCACATTATTGATTTGAACCAAGGATAAGGTGTTTAATTGAACCCCCTTTTAATGATTGATCAAGATAATAAAATGAATGAACCCCCTTTCACTTGAAAAAATACTACAAACCAATGCAATGCAACTAATTGTCACTAGCTTTTTGCAAAAGAACTGCAAAAGAGAAATATTTTCATCATTGAGCATTGTGGAACCGGAAAGCAAGTACAACCATCACTGACCACATCATGATGAAATGAATACTGCTTTATATTGCATTTGGTAACCTTTAGAAAACTAGTACAACCCTCACTAGTTGAATAACCAACTATGGGAGTATGAATATCGGTTTCAACGGATTCAATGTTGCATTTGGATTTTGGTATTAATATATGGAAGGTCTAAATAGCCAAGGTATCTGTTTGCGTAAACAAACAAAGGTCAAACCTCCACCCTATATGAAAGTCCTCGATGGTTCTTTGATGACCATGTCGTTAGACGAATTCAAATAAGTTGTTGGATCTCCCTCAAGACAGTCACTCAAAGGCAAGAAGAATATCATGTCTCCATCATCGCCAATCTAGTCGGAACATTGTCGATTAGCTAAAAAGACACGATAAAAAGAGATTCAATAAAGATCATTAAAAAGCTTCAAGTGTTTTGCAATGTATCAAGATTTTCCCAAAAGAATTTCCAAACATTCTGATCATTTAAGTGATGTCAATTTTTAATCCTGAATAATAAAGTCAATGAAGGCTCCAGGATCAAGTTGTAGGAGAAAAATACTTGGTTGTGAACAATGATATCCATCAAAGGTTCAACAAAAATCTCTCTCTTCTGAAGCTTTGATAATTCCCTCTCTGGTGTGTGATCGAAAGTAGCACTATTGAATCCATTTGAGTTTAATGCATTACGTCACGTGAATGGATGCATGTTTGTTGAAATCCACTGATTAAGATCAAGTGCCCCTAGTTGGATTGGAAAAATGTTGGACTTGGGCAAACTTCCAGAATATTACAAAAGCTCGGTTTATGCAAGATGCAACTCAAAGCACTTTATGCAAACATTTTTTTTGGATTTTTACTTTTTATATTTTTAGATTTCACCAGCTCTTAAACAAAATCACATTGGTTTTCCCCCAATGTATAGAAAGATATAGGACATGAAGGATGGATTTGCAAGATGATAAGGCCATGATGAATGAAGCATGCGAATGTGACCCATAGGACCATCTTCTCAATATTACCCAAGCTAAGGAAAAAATGGTATAGCAATGTGAAGCATGTTTTTGGATAAGCCATGGAAGCCAATGATGCAGTGCTAGATAGCCTATAGATAACGATCTACTGTCATGAAAATGAGGGATCCAAAAGAGTGGACATGTTAAGAAGTTTTTGATAACAAATTTTGTACTATAAGTTCTTCATTTTGATCAAGACCAAGGGTCAATTTGGGTAAGATGTGGATAAGATAACACAATCAGGATAAAGGGGTGATGAAGGTTATGAAGGGATGTTTTGGGATTATGGAAAGACTGTCAAGGAATAATGAAGGTGAATTTGGGATAAGCAAGATCATGATAGGGTAACATGGATGCAACAAGTAAATAGGCTAATGAAAAGGATAATGGATGTTGAGATACTTAATGCTCATGGATGTGTTCAACCTTGTCAAGATTAAAGGTGAGAGAGGGAATATGGATGTAAGTGAGATAAATGATAGGAAGATGGAGGATAGCATGGATGAGACTTGCCCCCAAGTGTAGAGTGCAAGAAGGAGGAATTATGCATGACGCTTGTTTGCCAAGTTTTCATTATGGTATTTGTCCAAGGTGCCACAAGAAGTGGTTTTCACCATAGGACAGATTTATTTATCTTTACTTTTTCCACCAAGGTGCCTATTGCTAGGTTTTCACCAAGGCACTTTTTTTCTTTTTCTTCTCTTTTTTTTGTATTTTTCAATATTTTCCCAACATTGAGATGTTTGGACAATGCTCTTATGAAAGATATGCTATAATAAACCATGGGTATGACTAGGATGCTCAAAGATATTGATAAGGTGATGACAAAGGATAGATATGGAGGATAAAGGTAGGTGGTGGTAAAGGTTTTATGCCATAGATTGGATAAGAGGGATGGAAATATGGAAAGTAGGTGTTGGAAAATGAATGTGAGGATAAGAAGAAGGTATGTTTTAGATGGAAATATTGGCCAGATCAACTTTGACACACACTTTGAAGAGTGGTAGAATGATGGAGGAACAATAGATGAAGGAGGTAAGGATCTTTTTGAGGTAGTGGATTTTGGGATGTAGGAACCCAAATTAGACTTGGAAAGTGGAAGATATTTGGAAGGAGATGGAATGGAAGCCTTTGAAAGCTTGAATGTCAATTTTGATTTTTCTTTTGTGTACAAGTCTTTCAAAATTGACTTGGGAATCCACATAGTCTTTGATTTTCTTTCTTTTGTGATGCTTTTGAATGCATTTCTTCAATGAGGGATTTAGGCACCCACATTTTATTTGATTTTTCTTTTTGCTTGGTGGACCTTTGCGGCCTTTTGGATATTTCATTTTTCTTTGTGCACCTTTGCGGTCTTTTGGATATTTCATTTTTCTTTTCATTCACATGTCGATTAGATGGGACATTGTGATTTTTATACACGTATGGATTCTTGGATTTATGATTTTTATGTTGCCCATAAAAATTGCTTCCAAAAGACTTAGGAATTGTGGATGAATAGGAATAATATGGAGGGTTCATATGAATTGGTGTTTGGACATTCTTCAAGTATGTGTGCCTTCGTTGATCTTGATACATGGTAGGGTAAGTGAATGGACAGCTAGGGATGATAAGAATGGAGGATGGAGGAATATATGGACCTAATATGGATGGAAGGGATGAAGACTTTTGTTTTGGAACATAGGAACCCAAAATGGATTTGGAGGATAGTGAAGGCATATGGTTGCATTTGAATGGAGGGATATAAGGTGTGAAAGGGATATCAACATCTTTGGAAGGAGCTGCATTGCCAAGGTTCTCATCTTTAAGATTTATCTTTATACCCATAGTCCCATGAATAGCTTTGATAGGAACACATTTGATAGGATCAACTGAAGCTTGAAGGTATTTATTATCATGCAAGGGATTTGGAAGAATGATGGTTTCTTGAGGTGAACATGGAGGAATATGAAAAGGAAATGATGAGATACTTTGATCTTGACAAGGATCTTCAAATGGTGTAGAGAGAGTATTTTGCTCTTGATTTTCAATATGCTAATTTGAAATTGTGGAAGGGATATCTTGATCTTGCTTGGGAAGTGGAGAAAATATGAAACTTGGAAGGGTACTTTGTTCTTGGAATGGAAGGATATCATCTTGGAAGACATTAAAGGATGCAAGAGGATCATCATAGGGTTCTATGGATATGGGACCTTCATCAAATAGGGGAGGGGATTGTATAGAATCTTGATCTTGATCTTTATCGATATTTGTTTCTTTTCTCTTTGGATTATCCTCTTGACATGGAGCCACTTCTAAGGACAAGGTAGATGTTTGGATATGTGTGGGGGATGTTTGGAGGAATGATGTAGGATCCTTTTGAATGGGTATAATAGGCATTGAAGCACATGAAGCTTTGGGATCCAAGATCTTTGAAGCATGGAAATGATCTGCAGCAAGATGTAAACTAGCTTGGGTTTCTTTTAGAGGTAGCCCTTGAGGGTAGACATAGTCAACGTGAAAAGTGTCATCATTAGGCTCACTCTTTAATGGAGGAATTTTGGATAGTTGTGAAGCTTTGTGAGATGGATGAAGGATGAAAGGAGTACAAGCTATGGGAGAAACCTTGCTAGATAGAGGTTTGTGCATTAGATCTTGCTTGAGAGTGGTACTTTTCTCTTCATACTCTTTATTATCTTGATCACAAATAAGATGATCATTAAATTTCCCTTGATCCAAGATAGGTTTGTTTCTCTTAAATGCTTCTTTTTGTGAGGAAGATGAAGATACAGATGGCCCATCATCATAAAGAAATAGACACATTTTTCTTAATGATGGATTTTTAAATGATGCATCTTTTTGTTTTTCCTCATTCTTCCTCAAGGTTGATGTGTCAAAATTATGAGGAAGCTTATCTCCTGATTGAGCCAATTTTAGGAAATATGCTTCTTTATCCCTCTTCAAAATTAATCCCATTGTTTCCATAAATAAGGGATCTTGGATTGCTTCTAAAATTTCATCTTCAGACACTTCATCATTTTGATTCTAATGGAGATTTTGGTCTTGATTTTGATAATTATGCTCCATAATAGGATTGATTCATTTCTCAAATAGATTCATCATTATAAATGTTTTTCAGGAATATGATCTATTTGTTGCACTGATAAGGAATATCTCCGAAAAGGGTATCCAAAAATGATTTCAAAATCTTTCCAAACCCTTAGGAAATGTCCACTATTTTCCCTTCTTTGCTTTTGGGCATCACTTTCCTGTGTGTAGGCGTGACTTAACTCTTACTACGTGGAGACTGAAATTTGCTTAGGTAGCACTCTGTAGAGAGCAGACGGCTTTTTCCTGTTGATAGGCGTTGGTTAACTTTTTCTAGGCATTTCTTAAAATGTCATAGGCGTGACTTCATCATTTATAGGTGTTGCTTGAATAGTCACAGGCATAACTTCACTATGTATAAGCGATTTTCCTCTGTGCATAGGTGACACTTTGTAGATCAGGTTGTAAATTTTAATTTTTAAAAGTGATTTGATCAAATATGTAGAATATTCTTGCTTGAAAATAAAGTACAAACACAACACACACATCAAATTTGTACCATATCCCTAAAATCACACTTAAAGTGTATGTTCTCGATCATTTTTCACAAGTATAAACAAGAATGTCTTCCAAGCAATCTACCTAGAGTCAAATTTGGCTTTTAAACACGTTTGCCTCTAAAAGGCAAATTACTACTTAATAGGATTTTTAACGAACACTTCTGTTCTAGATCATGTCAAGCTCTTTTACCCCCTTGCGGGCTTCCCACATGCATGAAAGTATGATTTGGCGCAATCCTAAAGGACTACTCAAGGAAGTGAAGAATACTTGCACACAACCTAGTCACTCTCCGATTAGGGAAGAATGTATTTGTTTATAGTGGGTCAGATAGTATCATGGCTAAAGCGATTGTCTCCCACTTTGGGTCATTCCCTCTCACCGTCCTCGTAAGGCAATTCTCGGGAGGTAGGCCCTCTAAAGATCTAATTTATCTAGCATTTATAGAAAAATAAGAAATCGAACTTGGTTCAACAAATTTGGGAGTTTGGTTCACTTAGAAAGTGAAGAGCATATCCCTATTGTTGTTCCTTGTTCCAAACACTTCAAGCAAAATTTGTTCTTTTTCAACCTCTTGACAAGGAGATTCTTGTAAATGAAATGTTTGGTTAATTCCTCATCCCTTTCTTTCTACCAAGTTGAACTTGGACGTTTGGCTTTTTGATCCACTTCGCAAAATGGAGAGCATATGCCTAATGTTTGTTCAATTTGGACAATAGTAAGGTTTTTCCTATTAAGTTAGATCTAAAGAAAAGCCATAATTTAAGCAATGCAAGCTTGATATGAAAAATACCTCTTTCGTAGCTAGCAAAAGGCTAGGTGCTTTTTTTAAGTTTTTGACATTTATTTGCTTACTTACCTAGTGGCGATCGTTGCCATTCCGGCTCCTCCAACAAATTAGTCAACATAGCAATACAAAGTGAAGGAAACCACAAGGAACAGATTAAAGTGCAATTAAGTGTTCTTAACAAGTTTTTACAAAGAAAATTTTAACAACTTAATGCAAACAATTTAGTTCAAAGTAGGAAATTTCTTTTTGTAAGCATTCAACACCTTGATGTAATGCTCATAAAACTTTTCCTCTAATTCCAAACTATCTAGAATTGAAGCATTATGGATTTCCTTTAGACGTTTGGTTTGAATCCTTACCTCTTTGCTCTCTTGAGTAACTCTGCTTTCTGGTTTCTGTACTTTCTTGTGTTTGCTCATCTGTGGGAAAAACATAGACAAAGAGTTAGAAAACATAATTTAATAATCTGACAACAAAATTAAACAAAAAATGCTAGGTGACATTTATTAGCTAATAAGTGTCAGTTAAAAGCTACTAGGCATCATTTAAAAGCTATTAGGCATCATTTAAAAGCTAGGAGGCATCATTTAAAAGCTAGTAGACATCATTTTAAAACTAGGAGGCATCATTTAAAAGCTAGCAGGCATCATTTAAAAGCTAGTAGGCATCATTTAAAAGCTAGTAGGCGTCATTTAAAAGCTAGCAGGCATCATTTAAAAGCTATTAGGCATCATTTAAAAGCAAGTAGGCGTCATTTCCCGGATATTAGGCGATGCTTTACGATCTCAGACGTGATTTTTTATTTCGCAGGCGTCAGAAGAAGAAAAGATAGAATAGAAAGAATCTCGTAGGCGTCAGTTAACATCTTCTAGGCATCGCCAAAATGCTCATAGGAATTGTTAAATCCTTCGTAGGTGGCTTTTCTCCTATTTTTTGGCAAAATTGACGTAAAAGTGAAGCCAAAAACACACAGAATTTGATAAAAATGATAGAAATGAGGCTCAAAGCCCCACGGTGGGTGTCATTTGTGTGTGAGTTTTTACACCTTCATGAAGTTAGGACAATTAGCAACAATTCTATGAAAATACAATGAAATTTAATCTAAAGAATTGCATTTAACATCCATAACATCTCATGGTTCTCTATCTAAGCTTGGTAAATAGAGTTCTCAGCCTTATTCTCTACTAGTGACAATCCTAGAATGAGAAAATTATGATAAAATGCATAAATCTAGCTCTCAATTCTCAAAATGATACAAAGATTAACTCAAATGCTCATGATAATGCTCTCAAATCTCACTATTTGCTCTCAAATGCTTAAAATATTGCTCAATTGCTCTCAATTGCTCTCAAATTGCCTATAGTGATGATGCTATGCATTCAAATTTTCTAGTATTCTTATGCTCTCAAAATGACTTCTATTTATAGTAAAATCCCAAGGGTAGGGGGTAGAGTGACTTGATCATGGTTTAGCCTTGGTTGAGTCAAAAGCTTTGAAATGTTTTTAAATGGGGGGACAATTTAAATGATTGTCTCAAAGGTTTGGACAAGTAGAAAAATTTGAGTGGTTGAGATTCAAATTTGAAAATGTGTGATTGAGATTCAATAACTTGGAGTGATCCATGTGCATTGCGTTCTCAATTCTTATTGGTTTCTCAAATTATGTTGAAAGATATTAGGATTAATTAAATTCCATCAATTAATTAAATTAGCCATGTAAGGGAATAGGTTCAATTTGATTTTTTGATTTAAAACTATACAATTAATTGATTAAAATCAATTATATAGTGTGATTGATCCCTTTAAGCTTGTATTTAATTATTTGATGTCATGATTTGATTTTGTCTTTGATTTAAATGATTTTGTCCAATTTTGATTAATAAATGTCCATTTGAAATTGATTTGATCCATTTTGATGAAAATTAGAGTATTTGGTTAAGATTTTGCAAATTTGAATGATTCTAAGACACCTGCCCAGTTTTGGGTGTCTACAATATGATGTGAACATCCACTATCTATTATCCATGTATCATTCATACTAACATGAGAAATTAGGACTTTTTCTTCTTCATACCTTTCTTCATCAGAATCATCCTTGATAGCAACATACACAACCTCTTCACCTTCATCATTATTTGAATCATCATTGGTTAGTCCTTCTTTAACAATGTAGCATGACTTCTTATCTTTGTTCTTGAAATCTCGATATCTTCTGAATCTGTTCTCTCTTTTGTTATTATCTTTGTTGTCTTTCTTCTCATCACTGTTGTTGTCATGACATCTAGATGCAATGTGACCAATCTTATTGCAATTGAAACATTTCAAAGGTAGTTTACCTTGATATTTGCATTTTCCTCTCAGTAGTCTCTTAGCTAGTAAAGCTTCAAACTTGATCTAGACTCTCTAGAATTTTCAATTTTTAAAGATGACTCGAACACAGACTCAATCTTACAAATGGTAGGCAAACTATTGTCAAAATTATTTAGCTCAAAAGCAATCAACTTACCAATTGTACATCCAGTGAAATAGGCATCTGAGGAATGGATCTCAATTCTTGTATTGCAGACACTCAGATAGCATATATAGGCAACAATGTCCTCAGTAGTTTGCTTGTTACATATTTTTCTTCAATATGTTCTCTAGCACCTCTGATAGCACTCACAAATTCATTCAATCTTGTACTGTATTGTGTAACATATTCACCTTCTCTCATTCTCATAGAATCAAATTTTCCTTTCAGACTTTCAGCTTTTGCCTTCTGAACATGTTGATCTCCATCATATACCAATGCAAGCTTATCCCACATTTGTTTTTTTGTATCACATCTTTTAAGATCATTGAACTCCAAGTCAATGAGAGCAGAAGATATCTCAATCATAACTTGTGTGTGATCTTTCCTTTCTCTTATTTGTTCAACTATCATAGGCCCAAATGGAAGTGGTGAATATTAATTGTCAAGATAGTATAATGCATAGTCTCCAATTCCAGATATGTGCAGCCTCATCCTACTTTTCCATGTAGAGAAGTTGTCCTTATTCAACTTTGATGCCTCCCTCTTATACATCTTCAGATCATTTACTCAATTCTTGTAAACTTATCCCTTTAGAGTACCTTTGCTCTGATACCAATTTTTGGATTACTGAGAGGGGGTAAATCAGTAATGAATGATTCTTTAAACCTTAAAATTTTAACTTGGATTCAACTCGGTAAGATAAGCTTCAGTAGTAACCAACAACATCAGTAACTTAACTTTTTCAATCATCAACTTTAAGTAATCAACAAATAACACGTACAATAAACATTCAACACATTTGACTCTAGTATTTAACATGGAAACCCAATTTGGAAAAAACGACCGTGCAAATTGTTACCCACCAATCAAAATACTCTTCTGAAGTATGCTCGGTTAAGAGTCAATCTTGTTAAAGATTACAATGCACATTGTTAAATGTGAGCCCGTTAGGGGATTTGCCTCATATCTATTAGGATCTTCACCCTGTTAGGAGTGGTCTGGTTAAATCTGCAACTACCTCTTGCTTAGTCAAATCCCTTGTGTGCTCTTTGTCTTCCCTTCATTCCTTCACTATTCACTGGCCTCAACACTTCATCAATCTCTGTTGTAGACTTAGATTTTCACCTTTTTCTTCTTCACTACATCACTCAGTTATGTTAGAGTAATAATTTGTTTGCTTATTAATTAAATCATGTTTGATTTAATTATTAAGTCGCTTATTAACTCTTTCTACTTAAGCTAAACTTTAGGCATATAATAATTAATTTCTTTATTAATTATTATCATGCAACCTATGTTTGTTCACCCTTTTAGGGTTTTGATCTCCTTTTATAAAGATTGATCTCTTTTGTAATCTTATTGAGAAACATTCATTTTATGGAATTGCAACATTTGTTTTTGCACATCAAGAATGTCTCCTCTTTCATGGATCCATGCATTCAGGCCTCACTAGCTTCTTGCCTCTCTCTCTTTCTATGACAGGTGTTTGCATGCATGTGTTCTTGGGAGCTTTGGATTGTTTAATGATAAATATGGTTTTAGAGCTTCAGATCTATTTTCCTGTGTTCTTCAGATCTACATTTCAGAAGGTTTTCTGTTGAATCTGGAGGGACCTCTCTTTCTGGTCATCTTGGCTTCAAATGGATCTCACGGTTACGTTTAAAGCATCCAAGAACCCCTAGATCCATATAAAATATATCAAATTTGGACAAAGTTGGAATCTGTGGCAAAAATGTTTTGCAACCGGGCCTCACATGGATCCTGAGGCAGTGACTGGTATTTTGAAGCATTTTTTGCTCAAACGGACCTCACCGTTGAGCTCCAATTAAGATGTCGTTGCATTTTGAGGCAATTTTTTTTGCATATCAGGGTTGTACAACCTTGGCATGCATCTCAATGCAAGTACGATGATTTTTTTTAAAAAACTTTTTTTGGGCTACGATAGCCATTTGGCTGTCAAATTTAATCCCTTCGCGGAAGTAGCTTTAGCATTGGTCATATGGCGACAAGGGGCCTAGTTTTTTATCCCCCAGGTGGATTTTGGGCATGATGGTCATCCGACCGTCAATTTTAAGCCCGTCATTTGCTTACGTTAGCATGCATCAACACTTTTCTACACCATTTTTTGGGCCCTTCAGCATACTTGTGGTTTTTTGCTCATAACTTGAGCATCCGATGTCAAAATTGGGCAAATGAGATATCATCGGAAAGCTGGTTCCAAGCTCTATCCAGATCTAGAGGTTTGAATTTCTGATTTTTATGTTTTGATGGTGTTTTTCACTGTCAAAGATAGATGTTTACTTTTTCACTCTGGGAGCTCTATCTTGCAAATCCGGACTCCGTTTTGGGAAAATGATATATCGTTGGAAAGCTTCTTTTGAGAGCTTTCCAGTGTTGTGAGTCATTTTTTTTACAGATTTTCCTTCAGGTGTATTTTATTTAGTTTTTTGCATATTTGCAATCTGGTGGATATCTTGGATGTTTCAGGTCCTTGGATCTTTTCCTTTTAAGGAATGACTCATCTTAGGTGTTCTTTTGTTTCAAAATCCTTCTCTCTTCTTTGAGCAGTGTATACTTCACTTTAGTAGCATTCTTTTATGCATGTACACTAAGATAAAGTGCCATTCTATTGCATGTATGAGATCTTGCACATGTTCGTGCTCTATGTGCTTGCACTCCATTATAAAGTGCTAGGGGGGTTTGATATTTGCCTTTGTTTTCCATTTACTTTTGTCATGTGAGTGTTCCTCCAAAGACATTAGCCTTAGGTATCTCTATTTGTCTTTGTACTCTCTCTGCACTTTCGATGTTCCTGGTTCTTCTTCATCATGCAGTTCATATTGGATGATCTTTTCAGTGTATTTGTCATTACTCCCTTGTTAGCATTATGGGGGGGTTTCTACTGTTGGCTCTGTTGGGTATATTTTAGGTTTTCTGAGGTCTTTGGTTTTGGTCTTGTTTCAATGTCCTGGCTTATGAAAATGTCTGGTTTAGGGTTTAGAATTCCTTAAAATTTGTTATACTTGTGTTGTAATACCCTTGCCTTAGACATTTTTTCTTTGAAATGGTTATTTCTTTGGTTAATGCGAATGTGCCCTAGTTTCTTCTATTTGTTCATTACTTTTCGAGTCACTTAAGCCTTCCAAATCTGCACGTCGTCATTTTTCCTAGTCTCTGCTGAATTGTGCAATGTTTTTCCCTGTTTGTAAGTCTTTCAGCGAATTGGCGACCATAGTGAATCCATTATTAAGTCTCCTTTAGTCGTTGAATCTCCCAGTCTTTATCACGGTTAATTTTAACATCTAGTGACTCAGCGACTGTGTGGTCTCCTATTCGTTTGATTCTCAACGGTTTCCTTGAAACATTCAATGACTTGGCATGGCGGTTATCTCTTGTTCTCCAAAGTAAATGACTAAGTTTAAAGTTTTCTAGCGATCCAGCGAATGTCGTTGATCATCTTTGCAATCGGCGGTCAAGTTTTAATCTCTTGACAAATGGGTCCTACACCATATTGTCCAGTGATCTAGCCACTGAGTCTTGTTCTCGTATTCTCTAGGTTGGAGGTTCTGACAAAGTAATTTGGCGAAAGATAAAGTTTCCTTTGTCACTTAATCTAAAGAAGGAATGGAAATGTTCTAAGTTATTTAGTGATTAAGCAAATGAAGTGTTCGCAAGATCTTAAAATCAATTAGTGAGGCACTAAATCTTTCAGTGACCTGGCGAACAAAGTAAAATGGAGGTGTGACTTCTTTTGTCACGTATTCTTGAAATGAAAAGACTAAGGGTTTAATGGATTGTGCGACTCAGTGATTGCTGTCGATTGTTCCTAAGATCTACGGTCATCGTGAGATCTCAAGATTTAAGCTAAGGTATGAAAAGCATTCAGCGAATTGAAGATTTGGGTTATTCGCTCAATCTTAAAGCCTGACCATGGATAAGCATTCCTCTCTGAGATTACGAGATTTAGGTTGTTCGCTGATTCTCCAAATGTGATCGTGGTTAAGGCATTGTGTTTCACAGCTTAAAATATCCTTTGTTCGCTGATTCTCCAAGTGTTTGAATGAGTTAAGGAAATGGCTTCGAGAATTAGCGAAGTCTTTGGTCGCTTATTCTTTGAGTTTAACCATGATTGAATCAAGTATTCTGAGAATGTGAGATTGCCTTCAGTCACTGAATCTCTGATTGAGGTGGGGTCATGGTAAGCTTTGAAAGGTAGTCTAAGGACCGTTGATCATCGCTAGGATCAACGGTGATCGTTGGATCTCCAAACTTGACCTTGGGTTAGCATTTCTTTTGGAGATCATGAGTTTCCTTTGTTTGCTGGATCTCCAAACCGTATCTGGTTAATTTTTCATGCCATTAGTGTTACGAGCCATTGCAACGTGGAAAAAGGGTACTTTTCCAAGCTGGAAAAAGTAGAAAGTCATCCAATCAAGTTTTAACGAGGGTTTACATCAGTAATTAAAGGTTTTAATGCAAAAAGCCATGATTATTGCTCTCTTTCCCTATTTATGATTTTTTAAATCATCCTGTCAGCATCTACGCCATGGCTAGCTGTGATTTGAAGGTTGGTAATATGCAAAAGTGACTAGGCCGGATTTGTTATGATTTGGCAATCATACTTTGAAGTATATAGATAGGACCACATTGCTTTTTGTGCTCAAAGTTATTCTGAAGACAATTGAGATTGTTGGCACTGTAGTAGAGAGTGAGTAGCATGAAAGTTGCAGAGTTAATAAGTTACCATTCTATCTGGATGAGTCGTCCAGCGGTGAGTGTAGCATCATCCAACGGGGTTGCAAAAGAATAGAGTGGAGAGGATAAAGGGAAGCCGAATTACTCAGATGAATTCATCAGGCTACTTCCTAGTTCAAATCAAAACAAGAAGGCTATCGACATGGAATTTGAAGATATCATGGACAAATGTAGGGACCCTATCACTTCTTCAGGTTCAGGTTTTACCATATTCTCATACTTTTATAACAATAGGGGTAAAGCTATACCTATTTGTAATGCTTGGTCGTTGGGAATGGCAAAGCTAATTGTGCTTGATGTGTTTTTAGATGTTGATTTAATCATTGAGTTGGCTAGGTTGTATGATCCCATTTCAAGATGCATTAGGTGTGAAGACCAGTCCGTGTTTATTTCCTTGGATAGGGAGTCCTTCATGAAAGCTTTCAATTTCTATTCTTCCTCCTCCACTGAAATTGATTTAAAAAAGGAAACAGACAAGTATGCCAGTAACATAGGATCAGTAAAGAGCCAAATAGTCAAGCATATGCCCAAGCAAGATACGTACATAGCCCCTCTCCCGACAAGTATGAATGCCCCTTATCTATTTTCATCCCTCAATCGTTATATGAAATTCTTGTGTCATGGGTTGTGTAGGGTTTTAGGGATTGATGGGGATGATGAGAAGTTGTCTGTTGAGCTTTTAATGATACTCCTTGACATTCAGAATTCTCAAACCAACACTAATAATGATTGCATCCAGTATGTAATTGATAGGATGCATGAAGGGTTTGTGTCTGTCAAGGAGAATAAAAGACCTATCAGATTCATGCACTACTCCCTTCTTATGCATTTGATTTTGTACCATCTTGTTAATAATTTTGATGTAAGAATGTTGATGATAAGGACTCATTTTAAGGACATTGCCAACCCAGTGCAATATTGGTTGAGAGTTTGGATTACCACATCCAATGAGTGTAACTTCTCCATTTTTCAGAACTATTTTGTCCACCCAATTCTTGAAATGTTAGGAACAAATGTTGTGAGGTTGTCAACTAAGGTCTTGAGGATTTTAAGACCAATGCAGTATGAAGACATATGGTCGGGGAACCACAATTGGGGAGATTTCTACCTAGGGAATAGTTTCACAGTTATTAGAGTTTATGGCTGCACCCAACCTCCACATTTGCTTCCAAAACATGCACCTCCTAGGGTTTCTATAATGGAATTCATTTGGCAATTAATTTGGACTGACAAAGAGCACCTAGGACCTCATAGGAAGGGTACTTTCACACCAAGGCAATTCAGAATTGGTAGCTTCTTGATTGGAAAAAGAGTACTGGATCAATTTAGTAGCTGGCTAAATTAGTTCAAGATGACTACAAGCACTTGCCGGTATGTTGGTTCTGAGGGTTTCATCAGAATAGCTAGGATGACCTTGATTCCTAACATCGGGACAATCAAAGATCATGAAGGCGTAGATGAGGAAGATGCGATAAGGAATATGATGGATCTAGATGAAGCAGGAAGAAGGTGGACCAACTATTTTGATTTACTGGACATATAGGTTAGATTGAAGAAGGCAGGAGTTCCTTTTGATGGTTATTGCCCTGAGCTCCCATACCTACAAAGAATTGAAAAAATGATATAAATGCATGGCACCTTGTCTAACCAGTTGGAAGGGTTGCTTGAGGAGAAGTTAGAGGTACCAAGAAATTATTCTACCTTTGAACCTGAAGAATTCACCGATGAGTCACAAGAATGTAGTAGTCCACCTCCAGTAGGAGAAGCACCAATCATTGACTTAACTCAAGATCCAACAGAGGTGGAGGCTACTTCAGAGCCACCATTGAAGAAACAGAGGCTTGAAGTAGGTGAGCCTTCTGAGAAGAAGAAAAAAAAGGTGCTGGACAGTGCTTCAATTCTTATGCCTGGTAAAAGAGCTTACCACCATCAATTAAGAAAGGCTATCAGAGAAGGAAATAAAATTATGTCAAAAGAAGAAGGGGAGTTACCCTTGATATTAGGAAAAGATGAGAGAGAACTGTACCAAGAGGAGTTTCTCAGTGATGACCAGTTCATCAATAGCAAGGAATTTAGGGATTTCCTCATTTGGAGGAAGCAAGAGGAGGTGAAAAGGACCTTGCCTGAAGGGATGCAACCAAGTGAGGAGACTTTAAGAGCTCTGACATCATATGATCCAAGTCTTGAGAAAATTATTGTTGAGGAGGCAAGAGAAATGGTTAAATTAAGTGGCATGCTTTTGACTCCTGGATGGGATTTGACTTATGCCTTTATCATTGACCAAATTAGAAAATAGCCTAAGGGAGGCTTGTCATATGAGGTGCATATTGATGACATGATTAGAGGGAGTGGTTATGACCCCAAGTCACAAGCTGTTGCACTTTGGTCTTTGGCCCCAAGAACTCAGAAGCCATCTCTAGTAAGCATTGAGGACAAGATGGAAGGTAATAAGATTGTTTGGACTTTCCAAAACATCACTAATCTTGAGGTGTCTAAGGCAATAACACACTTGGCTCACCTCAATGAAGCCAAAACTATGCAATTGTCAGAAAGGTATGACAAATTTTTTGAGAACTCAATGAGGGTTGCAAATGATAGGGATTTAAAACTTATGATGATCAAGAAAATGGAGGGTGAATTGGAGGAACTAAGAGCAAAGCTTGAAGAAGCAGTTAAGGCAGTGCCTCCCCCACCTTTGCAAATTGAAGCCCCTCCTCAACCTGAAGCAGAGGTTCCTAACCATCCAGTGGAAGATCTAGAGAAAATAAGATGAGAAGCAGCCCTGCAAACTATGACTGATGTTGTGCAACATAGACAAGACAAGATAAAAGAGAAGATGGAGTCAGTCCATCATTCAGTCATCATGTTACACAAGACAAATGATAAAATAAAAGAGTCACTAGCTACTTTGGAGCCACTACACAACATTTGGTCCGAGAGGAGTTTGTTATTTGAAAAACTTGATGGTTTGCAAGAGTATAGGTCTGATATCCCTGAAGTGGTAACAAAAGTTTATGAAAAGATTGGATTGGTTATTGTTGTTTCAAAGTTTTTCAAAGGGAAGTCAAATCAAGTGAGAGCCAAGTTGGCTATGTTTGACAAGGATTACAGTAACTTTTTGCCCTTTGTTTTCAATAGTAATGGAAGTGTGGTAAATTTTGATGAATGGAGGTCATCGATGGATCAATTGGTAATCATACAAGAAGCCTTTCTCAAAGGTGATAATATTTTAGACTTGGATGGGTGCAATGGTATAATTGATAGTTTGTTCAAAGTTGAAGGTGATTGCACACGGTTTGTTGTAGAGGTTAAAGCTATAACTGATTCCAAGTGGGACCTACAAATCAAATCACTACAGGAGCTGCAAAGTTTCAATTGGCCATTTGATGATGATGTGACAACTTGGGACAAAATGACAAAGAAAAAGAAGAAGAAGCCAGTTGTCTAGGAGCTAGAGGCAGAGGAAGAAGAATAAAGTACACATGGCACCTGATCAAAAATTCCAGGGAGAACATCTACCAAACAGAGGATGATGTAAGTTAGCCTGTAATGGTGGTCATCATTCATGTAACAAATCAAGTAACTGCTCTAAAATATCTTTAGACAAAGGTGCCACTTGTAAAGGTGTTAGTAGTTGTAAACTACTTTTTGATGTTGTAATCATTGTCTTTTGGTTTGTACTTTTTGTCTTTATTGCAAGTTGCTTTCCTAGCTATCCGAAGCTTGTTGCATCCTTTCAAGGATTTCAAGATGGCTAGAGGTATATATAGCAAGTTTTTCTCTTTTTGTGTGTGTGGTGAAAGTTTTTGTAAATAAAGACTGAATATAGAATCTGACTTCTTTGAATTTTTTGTTAAAATTGTAATGGATATAGTTGAAGATTAATACAAATATACTGGAATTTTGTTGCTATCTCTAGCTATCTTTATGTATGGATACTTTGAGTTTCTTATGCATTAATTAGTAAGGCTCTTTAATGTGTTATTCACAAGCTGAATATAGGGGCTGAGCTCAAGTTTCTCTCAAGGAGAGAGTAAACCTTCAGGGAGGTCTCTGGGATTTGAATATCTGTACATGAATTTGATGGCAAGGTTGGGAATTGGGAGAGTGACTTGTTAGGCAATTTATTTGAATTTTAGTATCTTTGTGCTAATAGGATTTTGTAGATATTAAATTTTGACTCTAGCCCAATGAATAAGGCACTGGTTTAGTTCAAATTGCATCTATTCACCATCATTTTATAAAAAAAAACTATCTCCATTTACTTTTATTTGTATGTTTGTGAGTTGCATTGGCTATGTCAAGTACATTGATCAATTTTATTATGCTTTGTACAAGCAGTTGAAAGGTAAACCCGCCTGAGTTTTACTTTGAAAGTGAAGAAGGCTCAAAGCCTTAGTACCTTAGCATTTAAATTGTGCTGGATGCAGCTATTGGGAATGCATGAGTCATATGTTCAGTAAGTTTTATGAATATTTCAACCATCTGCAGGTTTAAGTGCTAACAAAAATGGCGACTCTACTGGGGATCAAACCCAGAATATACAGTAGATTTGTGTTATACTGTCTATTGTATCTGATGCAGACCAACTTTTTATTTTGATTCCCACTTGTTCGTGGGTGGCGAATTTGAAATTTTGTGTTACCAGTTGCTGGTATTTGTAAGTTTTGCTATATCTTGTTGTGTCACGCCATGAGTCAGCAAAGATATACTAGGTCATATTACAGAGATCATCCAGAGAGTAATATGGATGAACTACGAACACCTAGTAGGAGACAATGGTCTAGAAGAGGTATTTTCAACCCTAGTTCTCCTAGACCCGTTAGGGATAGGATCCCTACACCCGTTCCTCATAAAGCTTCCTCCTCATCTGATGGACTAGAGGTTAATAGGAAGAGCCAGCCTAGCACAATTAATCCCATTCAAGAAGATGAACTCACTGATGTGGGCTTCTTTCCTGCAAAAGAAACTTTAGAACAGTTAGGGGAAACATCTGCTGCAGAAATCACTTCCTATGATTCTAACAAGTTAAGAAAGGAAGTAGCAGCCTTGAAGAGGAAAGAACAAGAACAATTAGCTAAAATTACTGAAAGAATGAAGGTACGGGAACAACAAATCTATGATTTCTTGATGGAAAGGCAAGATCTCATAAGAAAAACAAAAAATAATGAGATCCAGGCTAAAAGCTTGAATGAAAATGTTCATGGTTTAAACAAAGAATTGTTTGGAGATATAGGAATTCTGAGGAACCAAGAAAAATCTAGTAAACCCAACCCATAGAGGGATGAGTTTGCAGAGGAAGGCCATGTCATTAGGCAATTACAGCCCTCAGAGATTAAAAGGAACGAGGACCTTAAATATGCCCCTAAAAATGTTTCTGATAAAGGAAAGCAAAAAGTGGTTGGCATAAGCATTAATGAGCCTAAGAAATTTTTTGTTCCTTCTAACATTGTCTCCCAAGTAGGCTTGGAATTGGAGAAGGCAAGAAAGGCCAAGGAAGATTTGGCCCTCCAACTTGAGAAGTTGGAATTAGAGGCTGTTGCTGATGAAATGAAAAGAAAGATTGCCTTCCTACATGCAAATATGAATTTGTCTACCAGTAGTTCTTTCCCCGTGAATTCAGGAACAATGCCCTTTGGTCAACCTTGTAATATTGTCCTTAAAGCCCAAGCCTTAAATCCCAAGCAAAATGTACTTGGATATGTTCCAAATACCAGTGTTACAGTCCCTATGATTGGTAGCCAAAATGCTACAATACCTGGTCAAAATGTTGGAGTAATAGCCCAGATCTCACAAAATTTCCAAAGAAGATCAGTTCACCTAGATAGGTATAAGCCCTTATTTTTTTATGGTATCCATGGTCAGCCTAATGTTGTCCCTAATGAGGTCAGGGAGAAAATCCCATTATTCACTAGAAACAATGTGATTACCTATGAAGAACATCTGAAATTATTCATAGATAAAATTAATGATTATGAGATTGAGCATGAAGATGTTATAATGAAGCTCTTTGTTCAGTCATTGGTTGAAGATGCCTGGGATCAGTATAGGGATTTGCCTGAGAATAGTATTGCATCATGGGATGAGTTTTTCAGATGTTTCAAGGAACAATATGTAGAACATGTGAATTCAAGTTACATGCTTAATGAATTTAACAATATAAAAAATCATTACAATGAGAGCATGTCAGAGTTTAATAGCATATTTCAAAAGGCTATGTACAAATTGTTCCAAGTATTTAGGTTGGATGATGCAGTTTGCCTGACCACTTAATTTAATTCTATGGATGGTAAAATGTCTTAACTTTTGAAAGATAAGAATCCTTGTACCCTGAGGGATGCCTTTAAATTAGCCATAAATATTGAAAGTAACTGAAAGGCATCTGGTTAGTTGTATAAGAGAGATGAGGGTAGATTGTGGAAAGAAACTAGGCCACAACTTGCAAGGCCATCCAAAGATGATGATAAAATGGACAAAGGAGCTAGTATTACCAAAGACTTCCCAACAAAGTTTGAAAAGGGTGGAAAATTTTTTCAGGATGCAAGACCACCTTATCAAAGGTAGGATAGACTCCCTAATTTATGAGATATGCCTTATAAGACAAATTGGAAAGATGGGAGGCCTGTCCCTGATAATAATGAGCCTCAAAAGGGAAGAGATACACTAGACCCTTTAAAGAAAGGCACAACACACAATGTGGAGAATACTCCTTGGTGTGTGGCTTGTAACATGCCTCATTCACCTTTCCAATATGATGTGGCTCAGGCCTTGGGAGAAGAGGCTAATGACTCATATGCAGGAGATTGTGATAGATCTGAAAATCCTATTTTTAACATGTTTACTACTGAAGTAATGGGGGATCTCTTGTCTTTAGAAGATGAAGAGATCTTCTCTGATGTTGATCATAAAAGGAAGTTTCTCTCTGATTATGAACAACAAGTATTTACTCACTATGATCATGACGAGTCTGATAATGACACTTGTAAAGCTCATATGGTAGGATCAGGATTAGATGAAAAACAATGGAGAAAACCTAGTGATGAGGAAATTAGAACTTTAACTGTGGCTACTATAACTCAAGCCAAGTCCTCATACAATTTGAGGAATAGAAGGGTGGATACTGATCAAGGAGTCCCTAGGTCATTGTTTGTTAAGGATAACCTTCAGACTAAGGATTCCCCAAAGCCTAAAGTTGTAAATAATAAGAAGGAAGGGCTTGTAACTGAAAAGAAAAGGAATGAGGAAATTATTGTTGACAAGGTTAAAAGGAAAGTTGGTAGGCCAAAAGATTATCCTGATATTTCTGATGATCCCCCTACCTTTGATATGAGACATGCCCTATCCCAAATGAAGGTTTCCATCCCTTTACTTGAAATGCTGAAAATTGAGGAGCATAAGACAGTAGCCCTGGATCTCATAAGTGAACAAGGGGTAGCTCATGTTATGCAAGAGAAGGGGAATTCAGTAGAAGGTCCTATTTCAATTGATAAAATTTCTGATGTACGTGTTGGAAGCATTGTGACACAAGAGCCTTCTTCTATTGACCCTTTCTATGTTACGTTGATAGTGAATAATTTTCTACTAAAGAATTGTATGATTGATTCTGGTGCTGCTATGACTGTAATGCCCTATCATGTGATGAAAGAGCTTGGATTACAAGTAGACACATCTAATGGTAGATGCTATGCTATGGATAACAGGGTAGTGCCTGTTGTAGGAACTCTAGTTGGAATTGAAGTAAAGATTGTTGCATTTCCAGAGGCCACATACAAAATGGATGTGGTTGTTGTTGATACAAAGCCTCATTATGGCATGCTATTGTCAAGACAGTGGGCTGCAACAGTCGGTGGAAAGTTGCAACTAGATCTGTCATATGCTACTATCTTGGTCAATGGGACTGAGGTAAAGTTGTATAGGGAGCCCCGTTCTTCATTCATGGTTGAAAAAGTTGCACTAGAGGACTTGAATTGCTTTGTGGATATTGACATGAATAATTTCATGATTGAAGAGATAGTGCCTCAAGATGAAGAACACAGATCCAATAGTAGATGAGTTAATATTGCAGCAGAATGGACTTTGGAAAATGTTCTTTGATGGTGGATGTTTCAAGGAAGGATCAGGGGCTGGTGTTGTTTTCATTTCCCCATCAGGTATCACATTTAAGTACTCTTTCTTGTTGACCTTTGAATGCACTAATAATACTGTTGAATATGAGGCTCGAATATTGGGATTAGATGTTTCCATAAAGCATGGTATCAAATGTTTAAAGGTCCATGGTGATTCCCAATTAATTATAGCTCAAGTAAGATCTAAATATGCTGCTAAGGATAGAGATTGAAATTGTACAAACATGTTGTCTGGGATAGACTAGAATTCTTTGAGGCTTTCAATCTCATTTGGGTAGAAAGGTCCAATAATATCATGGCAAATTTTCTTGCTAATGTTGCCCTTAAAAATAATGATATTACCCTCACTGGTGTGTCCATGTTAGAAATCAAAAGTAGGCCTGCAGTGCTTGACAATGTGTATAATTGGAAAGTTTTTGAGGATGATTTTGATATCCTTAGGTTTCTTCAGGGTCTTGATCAATATGATGGGAAACAAATAGATTTTAATGAAGCACAATAGTATGTTGAGGGAAAAGAGTGTATTATGGGAAATGAGATAGTACAATTGCCTTCAAATCACATACCAAAGGGGTTAGTGGAGTTAGAAGGAATGTTCAAGATAAATGATGGTTACTTGTCTCAAAAGTCTAACACTAAAATGGAAGACTTAGAGGAAATAAACCCGGGTTCTGAAACTTCCCCTCAAATGGTGTATATTGGGAAGAAATTGAGTAGAGAAGTAAGAGGAAATTTGATAAGATTGTTGAAGAGATACAAGCATGTATTTGTTTGGTTCTATGATGATCTTAAAACATATAGAGCTGATATGTTTCAACATGAGATCCCTCTAAAGGAAGAAACAAAGCCATTCAAACAGAAACAAACACCTATCAACCCTTTATTAGCAATAAAGATGCAAGCTGAATTGACCAA
The DNA here is from genome assembly GCA_027943335.1 of Chamaecyparis obtusa. Taxonomy (NCBI): domain Eukaryota; kingdom Viridiplantae; phylum Streptophyta; class Pinopsida; order Cupressales; family Cupressaceae; genus Chamaecyparis; species Chamaecyparis obtusa. The sequence continues at coordinate 211,656 of BSBK01003654.1, forward strand.
ATTGAGAGATGTTGGTATCATTGAGCCTATTAGACATTCTTCTTGGGTCTCTAACCTTGTACCAGTGAGAAAAAAGAATGGTGACATTAGACTCTGTGTTGATTTTAGGAACTCAAATGTTGCATCACTTAAGGACAATTATGGATTGTCTAACATGGAGGCTATGTTGCACAGGGTGACTGGTTGTGAATTATTGTCTATGATGGATGGGTTTTCGGGATACAACCAGGTTCTGGTCAAAGATTCTGAACAATTCAAAATAGCATTTACCACCCCTTGGGGAACTTATGTATATGTCTGTATGCCTTTTGGCTTGAAGAATGTTGGAGCAACTTTTCAAAGAGCAATGGATGTTTCTTTTAAGGAATTGATAAATGTCCTAATGGTTGTGTATCAAGATGACCTGACTGCCTATTCTAAGAAAGTTGAGGACCACTACAAACATTTGGAGAAGGTTATTGTCAAGGCTCTGGAATTTGGCATCTCACTAAATCCCAAAAAATGCCAATTTTCTGTAATAGAGGGAAAATTGTTGGGTCACATAGTGTCAAAGGAAGGAGTGAGAATTGATCCAAAAAGAGTGGAAGCAATCAAAAAGGTCCTCCCTCCCAAAAATATCAAAGGTGTGCAGTCTTTTCTAGGATAGATTAATTTTTTCAGGAGGTTTATTGCCAATTTTGCAGAACTTGTCAAACCTATTGTGAAGCTTTTGAAGAAAGATGTTAAGTTTGAGTGGAACTGTGAGGCTCAAAAAGCTTTTGAAAAGATTAAACAAGCAATCCAAGAGGGTCCTATTTTAATATCCCTTGACTATTCAAAACCATTTTCTCTATTTTCCTTTGCATCTTTTCATACTATTGCATCCATTTTGTTACAGAAAGATGAAGAAGGGTTTGAGCATCCTATTGCTTTTTTCAGTAAATCACTACAATCTGCTGAGCTTAATTATGAGTTGATGGAGAAGCAGGAATATGCACTAGTAAAGGCAGTTAAATCTTTCAGACCTTATCTGGTATGTGCAAAATTAAATGCATATGTTCCACATGCAACAGCAAAAGATATTTTGAGTCAAAATGAGGTTACTGGGAAGAGGTGTAAAGGGATCAATAGGATTCAAGAATTTGACATTAAACTCCACATAACCAAGCTTGTGAGAGGTATGGGACTTGCTAAGCTCATGACAGAGGAAAACATGGACCTTGTGCAAGTAAACAATGTAGCCATTGGTAAGGAAAATGTGACAAGTATAGAGATGCAACCATGGTATACCAATATTGTTCATTTTCTCAAATATGCTGCTTGTCCACAAGATTTGAATGACAATCAAAGGAGGAGTTTGAGGTTACAGGCTCAAAGGTATTTTTTAATACAGGGTGATCTATTTTGGAAAGATAGTGATGGAATGATGCTTTTCTATTTAGATAAGTATCAGTCTGAAAAGGTTTTAAAAGAGATGCACTCTGGGATGTGTGGAGGGCATCATTCAGCTAGGTCTACAACTCAAAAAATTCTAAGAGCTGGATATTATTGGCCGGTCTTATTTAAGGATACCCACTCATATGTCAAAAAATGTGAATCATGCCAGAGGTTCTCAGAGAAATTAAAATTTTCAGGTGCCTTGTTACTAAACCCTGTGGTTGCAGAGGCCCCTTTTGCTATGTGGGGCATGGATTTTATTGGGGAGTTCTCAGAGAAATCTAGTGGAGGACATAGTCACATTTTGATGGCTACTGATTATTTTACTTAGTGGATAGAGGCTATCCCAACTAAAAAGGCAACCAGTACATTAGTTATAGAATTCTTGATGAATAACATTGTTACTAGGTTTGGTGTTCCCATGAAACTAGTAATGGGTAATGCTATATATGAATCCAGTAACAAGAGTATTCTGCAGATTCCAAAAAAGACCTTGGAAAAGAATAAAAGGATGTGGCATGTGAAATTGAAATTAGCACTATGGGCTAATAGAATTAATGAAAAGAAAGCAACATGCAAGTCTCCTTTTGAAATGGTATATGGTGTAAAGTCTAGGCTCCCTATGAACAATTTTTTGCCTATTTACCAGTTCATAAGAGAAGAAGACATGGAAGTCAGTGATCCATTACAAGATAGGATGATTCAACTAGTGGAGTTGGATGAGATTAGAAGAGAGGGACAAAAGGAGAATATAAAACTGCAACAGAAAATGAAATCTCTTTGACAAAAGAGCTACTACTAGAAAATTCCAGCCAAATGATATGGTTTTGCAGTGGAATGCCAGGGCTGAGGAAAAAGGAAAGCATGAGAAGTTTGAATCCTTGTGGTTAGGACCTTTCATTATTCATAAAATTCATGGAAAGGATTCATACTTCCTGAGAAATTTGGATGGTGAGGAACAGGAATTGCCAGTGCATGGACAATTCTTGAAATATTTCTTCAATTGATTCTATCTTTCCATGCACAATAGTTCTGTATATATGTATAGGTGTGTTTGTTTTCCTATTTTAGGTTAGGGTTTTGTGGTTTGCCACACAAAGATTCACGGTTTCTTTCTATGAACTTTCATTCAAGCATCCTTAGATAGAGCCACTGTTGGGTATATTTTAGATTTTTTGAGGTCTTTGCTTTTGGTCTTGTTTCAATGTCCTGGCTTATGAAAATGTCTGGTTTAGGGTTTAGAATTTCTTAAAATTTGTTATACTTGTGTTGTAATACCCTTGCCTTACAAATTTTTTCTTTGAAATTGTTATTTCTTAGGTTAATGTGAATGTGCCCTAGTTTCTTCTATTCGCTCGTTACTTTTCAGGTCACTTTAGCCTTCCAAATCTGCACGTGGTCATTTTTCCTAGTCTTCGCTGAATCGCGCAATGTTTTTCCCTGTTTGTAAGTCCTTCAGTGAATTGGTGACCATAGTGAATCCATTGTTAAGTCTCCTTTAGTCACTGAATCTCCTAGTCTTTGTCACGATTAATTTTAACATCTAGCGACTCAGCGACTATGTGGTCTCCTATTCATTTGATTCTTGGCGGTTTCCTTGAAACATTCAGTGACTTGGCGTGGTGGTTATCTCTTGTTCTCCAATGTAAATAGCTAAGTTTAAAGTTTTCTAGCGATCTAGTGAATGCCATTGATCATCTTTTCAATCGGCGGTCAGGTTTTAATCTCTTGACAAATGGGTCCTACACCATATTGTCTAGCGATCTAGCGACTAAGTCTTGTTCTCGTATTCTCTAGGTTGGTGACTCTGACAAAGTAATTTGGTGAAAGATAAAGTTTCCTTTATCGCTTAATCTCAAGAAGGAATGGAAATGTTCTAAGTTATTTAGCGATTAAGTGAATGAAGTGTTTGCGGGATCTCAAAATCAGTTAGTGAGGCACTAAATCTTTCGGCGACTTGGTGAACAAAGTAAAATAGAGGTGTGATTTCTTTTGTCACGTATTCTCGGAATGAAAAGACTAAGGGTTTAATGGATTGCATGACTCAATGACTGTTGTCGATTGTTCCTAAGATCTACGGTCAGCGTGAGATCTCAAGATTTAACCTAAGGTATGAAAAGAATTCAGCGAATTGGAGATTTGGGTTATTCGCTCAATCTCAAAGCTTGACCATGGTTAAGAATTCCTCTTCGAGATTACGAGATTTAGCTTGATCGTTGATTCTCCAAATGTGATCGTGGTTAAGGCATTGTGTTTCACAACTTAAAATATCCTTTTTTTGCTGATTCTCCAAGTGTTTGAATGAGTTAAGGAAATGGCTTCTAGAATTGGCAAAGTCTTTGGTCGCTTATTCTCCGAGTTTAACCATGATTGAATCAAGTATTCTGAGAATGTGAGATTGCCTTTAGTCGCTGAATCTCTGATTGAGGTGGGGTCATGGTAAGCTTTGAAAGGTAGTCTAAGGACCGTTGATCATCATTGGGATCAACGGTGATCGTTGGATCTCCAAACTTGACCTCGAGTTAGCATTTCTTTTGGAGATCATGAGTTTCCTTTGTTCGCTGGATCTCCGAACTGTGTCTGATTAAGTTTTCATGCCATCAATGTTATGAGCCATTGTAATGTGGAAAAAGGGTACTTTGCCAAGTTGGAAAAAGTAGAAAGTCATCCAATCAGGTTTGAATGAGGGTTTACATCAGTAATTAAAGGTTTTAATGAAAAAGCCATGATTATTGCTCTCGTGCCCTATTTATGATTTTTTAAATCATCCTGCCAGCATCTATGCCATGGCTAGCTATGATTTGAAGGTTGGTAATAAGCAAAATTGAATGCAGAAGTGACTTAGGCCGGATTTGTTATGATTTGGCAATCATATGCATGCAATTTTTGAAGTATATAGACAGGACTGCATTGCTTTTTGTGCTCAAAGTTATTCTGAAGACAATTGAGATTGTTGGCACTGTAGCAGACAGTGAGTAGCATGAAAGTTGTAGAGCTAAGAAGTTCTTGTTCTATCAAGATGAGTCATCCAGTGGTGAGTGTAGCATCATCTAGTGGGGTTGCAAAAGAATAGAGTGGGGAGGATAAAGGGAAGCCGAATTACTCAGATGAATTCGTTGGGCTGCTTCCTGGTTTGAATCAAAACAAGAAGGCTATTGACATGACATTTGAAGATATCATGGACAAATGTAGGGACCCTATCACTTCTTTAGGTTTAGGTTTTATCATATTCTCATACTTTTATAACAATAGGGGTAAAGCTATACCTATTTGTAATGCTTGGGCATTGGGAATGACAAAGCTAATTGTGCCTGACGTGTTTTTAGATGTTGATTTAATCATTGAGTTGGCTAGGTTGTATGATCCCATTTCTAGATGCATTAGGTGTGAAGACCAGTCGGTGTTTATTTCCTTGGATAGGGGGTCCTTCATGAAATCTTTTAATTTCTATTCTTCCTCCTCCACTGAAATTGATTTAAAAAAGGAAAGGGACAAGTATGCCAGTAACATAGGATCAGTAAAGAGCCAAATAGTCAAGCATATGCCCAAGAAAGATATGTACATAGCCCCTCTCCCGACAAGTATGAATGCCCCTTATCTATTTTCATCCCTCAATCGTTATATGAAATTCTTGTGTCATGGGTTGTGTAGGGTTTTAGGGATTGATGGGGATGATGAGAAGTTGTCTGCTGAGATTTTAATGATAGTCCTTGACATTCATAATTCTCACACCAACACTGATTGTGATTACATCCAATATGTAATTGATAGGATGCATGAAGGGTTTGTGTTTGTCAAGGAGAATAAAAGACCTATCAGATTCATGCACTACTCCCTTCTTATGGATTTGATTTTGTACCATCATGTTAATAATTTTGATGCAAGAATGTTGATGATAAGGACTTATTTTAAGGACATTCCCAACCCAGTGCAATATTGGTTGAGATTTTGGATTATCACATCCAATGAGTGTAACTTCTCCATTTTTCAGAACTATTTTGTCCACCCAATTCTTGAAATGTTAGGAACAAATGTTGTGAGGTTGTCAACTAAGGTCTTGAGGGTTTTAAGACCAATGCAGTATGAAGACAAATGGTCGTGGAACCACAATTGGGGAGATTTCTACCTAGGGAACAGTTTCACATTTATTAGAGTTTATGGCTGCCCCCAACCTCCACATTTGCTTCCAAAACATGCACCTCCTAGGGTTGCTATAATGGAATTCATTTGGCAATTAATGTGGACTGACAAAGAGCACCTAGTACCTCATAGGAAGGGTACTTTCACACCAAGGCAATTCAGAATTGGTAGCTTCTTGATTGGAAAAAAAGCACTGGATCAAGTCAGTAGTTGGCTAAATCAGTTCAAGATGACTACAGGCACTTGTCGGTATGTTGATTCTGAGGGTTTCATCAGAATAGCCAGGATGACCTTGATTCCTAACATCAGGACAATCAAAGATCATGAAGGCCTGGACGAGGAAGATGCGATAAGGAATATGATGGATCTGGATGAAGTAGGAAGAAGGTGGACCAACTATTTTGATTTACTGGACATATAGGTCAGACTGAAGAAGGCAAGAGTTCCTTTTGATGGTTATTTCCCTGAGCTCCCATACCTGCAAAGAATTGAAAAAATTATAGAAATGCATGGCACCTTGGCTAGCTAGTTGGAAGGGTTGTTTGAGGATAAGTTAGAGCTACCAAGAAATTATTCTACCTCTAAACCTAAAGAATTCACTGATGAGTCACAATAAGGTAGTAGTCCACCTCCAGTAGGGGAAGCACCAATCATTGACTTAACTCAAGATCCAACGGAGGTGGAGGCTAATTCCGAGCCACCATTGAAGAAATAGAGGCTTGAAGTAGGTGAGCCTTCTGAGAAGAAGAAACAAAAGAAGGTGTTGGACAATGCTTCAATTCTTGTGCCTGGTAAAAGAGCTTACCACCATCAATTAAGAAAGGCTATCAGAGAAGGAAATAAAATTATGTCAAAATAAGAAGGGGAGTTACCCTTGATATTAGGAAAAGAGGAGAGAGAACACTACCAAGAGGAGTTTCTCAGTGATGACCAGTTCATCAATAGCAAGGAACTTAGGGATTTCCTCATTTGGAGGAAGCAAGAGGAGGTGAAAAGGACCTTGCATGAAGGGATGCAACCAAGTGAGGAGACTTTAAGAGCTCTGACATCATATGATCCAAGTCTTGAGAAAATTACTATTGAGGAGGCAAGAGAAGTTGTTAAATCAAGTGGCATGCTTTTGACTCCTGGATGGGATTTGACTTCTGTCTTTATCATTGACCAAATTACATGCTAGCAAATGCTAGCACATTTTTTATTTAATTACTAAAATTGATCCTCTTAAGTACTTGCTTGGTAAAGCTTCTCTCACGGGTCGCTTGGCTAAGTGGGTTATGATCCTTAGTGAATTTGACATCACTTATGTTTGTAGAAAATCTATCAAAGGACAAGTCCTTGAAAATCAACTTGTTGATGCACCTTTAGAAGAAAAAAAACTGATTCACGCAGAGCTTCTAGATGAATAAATTATGCATCTTACTCAACATCCTTGGAAGATGTATTTTGACAGCTCATTTACACAACAAGTCATTGGTGATGTGGTTTTTTTAATTACTCCTGAAGGATATAAGATTCCTAAAGCTTACAAAATGAAGTTTACATGTACTAATATTTGGTTGAATATGAAGCTCTTGCCAACAGATTAAAACTTGCCATCGAGTTGAAAATTGATGAAATACATATCTATGGTGATTCTTAACTTGTGATTAACCAAGTAACAATGGATACCAGACTAAGGATGAGAAGATGACACGATACAAGAAGATAATTGATGATTTTAAGAAGTATTTTGTCTTCATTACCTTTCAACAAGTTCCAAGAGCATAAAATAAGGCAGTTGATGCTATGGCCACATTATCATCTATGTTACAACTTCAAGAACATCAATTCCACTATGAATTCCTAGTGGAAGAATTGCCTTTCCCTTCTTATAACTCTCCCAAGCCCCAAATTGTATGTTCTCTTATTGCCTCTGACTCTTCATGCTACTCCCAAATCTATAACTACCTTCAAAACCGAACCATTCTTGAAGGCCTATCTAAAAATAAAAAGAGAAACCTTATAAGAAGTGCACCCCTGAATCTACTTATCGCTAATGACTTGTTTAATTAAGAGGAGTCTAGATAGTACCTGCCTTAGGTGTCTAGAGTTGTAGGAATCCGACAAAGCGTTAAGAAAAGTTCATGAGGGTGTTTGTGGATCTCATTTGAATGGTCTATCCTTGGCTAAGAAATTCTTGAGAGTTACTATTGGCCTACCACGGAAAAATATGTTGTCCACTTTGCTAAAACTTGTCAAAAGTGACAGTTCCACGAAAACCTGATTCACACTCCTTCTCAGGACATGTTGCCTTTTTTTACTCATTGGCCTTTCCAACAATGGTCTTTTGATATCGTCGATTAGATATATCCTTCATCCTCCAATGGAAATAAGTTGATTATTACATCAGAATACTTTACTAAATGGGTTGAATTTGTACCTCTTATCAAGGCAACATGAAAGCAGGTGGCCATATTCATTCTCAACTACATAATCTATAGGTACATAATACCCTCCTCAATTATCACAGAAAATGGAGGACAGTCCAAGAACAACGATATTGATGAGATCTACACTAAGTTTGACATCATGCATAATTCCTCCTCTATTTACTATCCTTAGGGGAATGGACAGGTGAAAGCTTCAAACAAAATAATCCTTAAGATCCTCCACAGAAGAATTAGCAAATCAGGGAGGGATTGACACTTACAATTGAATCTATCTTTATGGGCTTATCGAACAAGCATCGTAATGCCTACATGAACTAAACCTTTCTCATTGGTTTATGGTTCTGAATCAGTACTACCAATAGAAGTCAAAATATATTCACTAAGGGTATCCCTACATGGATTCATCACATATGAAGATTACAGAACCTCCTGACTTCAAGAGCTGGAATTAATTGATGATCACATAAAGGAAGCATTTGACCATCTAAGGGTATATCAAAAGATAATGTCTAAAGGCTACAACAAAAAGGTTCATCATCATGAATTTCAATTCGGTGATCTCGTTCTAAGAGAGAACCTGAAAAATCAACAACATAGAGAACAAAAGGACAAATTTGAACCTAATTGGCTAGGTCCTTTTTTCATTACTGGAGTATTTAGTTCCAGAGCTTATCACTTGGCTACACTAGAAGGTGATGTTCTCAAAGAGCCTATCAATGCTCTCCACCTGAAATAGTTCTACAACTAGACATTTTTCATCTTGTATAGCAACTTATGATCTTGAAAAAAATTCCTAAAAATTGTAAAAGTACTAAAAATATGGTTATCCTGCCAAAAACCTAGCAACAGGCACCTTGATAACACCAAAAAGAAAAAGAAAAATCATGCATTGGTGAAAACTTGGAAATAGACACCATGGTAGTAAAAATGTGCAATAATGCCAAGTGGTGCAAACCTGGAAATAGGCACTACTTGTAACTTGCGCTCTATCTCTCAATCCATTGCACTGGATCTTGCCTCCATCTCACTTCACCTACTTATCCTATCTTCCCATTCTCTTTCCCTTGTGTCACCCTAGATTGGAGTCTTGATCTTTGTCTTTGGTCCTTGCTTTCCACTAGGGGGCATCTTCTATCACTTCCTATCTGAGCTGAGTTACCATCATTTGGCCTTTCTTCTTTGATTTTAACCTGATTTAGTCATCTATCCTTCTTGGGAACCAATCATCGTTGATACCAATCATAGTGTTTCTCAACACTACCCTTGTACATCAACTGCATTTTTCAACAGATATCAGTTATTGCACTATCTAGCACACTTGCATACAAGTGCACTAGGGTTTCTTAACACTCACACAGACACATGAGTCAAAACATGAAACTTGTCGAGATATGTTGAACTTATTTTCTTTGTGTGATGTATGTTATCATTGGTTTTTTGCGTGTTTTTTGCCCATGACTCTCGAGGATGTCACTGGACTAGAGATGTATGACTAGGGGCACAACATTTTATTTTTTTCCTTTAATTTCTACTTGTGTATTTGTATGTGGGAAAGAACTCATGGTTATCCTGACGTTTATGTCTTGATATGTTAGAAATAGGGAATACTGAGAGGGGGGGTGAATCAGTATTTTCACAAACTTTTACTTTTGCCCAATTATGGATAGAACAAATTAAGTTGAAGCTTGCATAACAAAGTAAACTAAATAACAAGCATATCAATAAAGAAAATGAACTCACAACACCATGTTTGTTCTCAAGGAAACCCTGGCCAAGGTAAAACCCTGGTGGGGATGATACCCACAACTGATCCACTAATCAAAAGTATCTGGTTAAGGATGTTGACCCTGCTAGGAGTCTATTACATACATATAGTGTCTCTATCCTGATTAAAGGACTCTAGGCCTTGTTAGAAGCCTCAACCCTGTTAGGAGTTGGTATTACAAAAATAGGATCTTTGCAAGATGAGCACACTGCCCAAACATGCAATATAAAATGATATCTGAATATGAAGGTAAAGTACATAACCTTTTACTACTGTCGAATATCTTTCCTATTCTGATTTAGCTTTCTAGGCTCTTCACTTTCATACACAGAGTCTGCTTTATTTTCTTCTTACAATATAAAACTTTGCATTATAGCATTACAACATTATAAGACTTGTTATCTCTTCGCATTACATGCTTCTTACATATATGCAATTTATTATGAGTAATAACTTCTAGTCGACTTTACTAAACATAGACTCACAAAATTAATTCATGCTGCCTAAGGGTTAACATCTAGGATGTCATCCCTTATATGGTTAACTCATTATTTTGATAAACAAAATAATCCCTTAACTTAATATTCTCATTTTGTCTTCTTGCTCTGTTCAGGTCAGCTTCGGCACTGTCTCTATAATCCTCTAATATCTCCTTCCGTACATGTCGTATAGACTTGCACTCTCACATGTAGCTTTGATATACATAGAATTATCCATGTTCAAGTGTGCATGCATTGAACCTGCTTCTGTGAACATCACTAACCAAAATTGTCTCCAATTAGGCTGGTAAATACTACTGTAGTTAGACAACAATATTCACTTGTGCTCATGCAAAACTACTTTCTTCTATTATGTGATCAACATGGTGATTATATGTTTCCATAATGACAACAATCTGATATTCTACTCAGCCAAATTGCCAACATGATATTGGTGCAATCCTTCTGGATTAACTTGGAAACATTGTTCTGGTCATCTCAACCTCTATGTGTAAATGCTTATGGTTGTTTCCTACATTCTATTCGATAAGGTCCATATTCATATCTTTATGGTTCTTCTTAGATGAGTGAAGATTGCATCGACTCTAATGTCCCAATGTTGCTCAAATGATAATTAAAATGACATAATATCCTATGGACTAGTGACTAGACACACTATGTCTCTTATATTTCATTCTAGGTTTGCATTTAGTTTTTCATGTTTGATCCTTTGATCATCTCCCTTCCATCCTCCTCCTCAATCGGTCCACTATATTTATCCTTCACATATTTTCCATCAAAAGATCAATTCCCTACTAGGGGCACTAAGTGCTAAACTCTCAAAAGCTTCATCTAATTTTGATGTCCTGAATCCATTTTGGGGCTTGAAATCAAAATTTGGAGCCGGTTTGTGCCTCAAATTGTAGATTTAAAGTTTCTAAGCCAAATGCAGCTTGTGGATGCATCTTGATCCCAAATCATCTTATTCCCATCCTCCTACATCTTGGTCAATTCTAGTCAACCCTAGTCAGCTCTAGTCTACACTTGGACAAACCTAGTCAACAAGACACCTGAAATTGATTCCAATCACTATATCAGACATCCGAAAATGTTTTTATGTTGACCTCATTCTTCTGCATCTCATTTCACCTCTTTTCCACTCCTCTTTTCATCATTTCAACTTTGATCCCAAGGGGGCGTGACAATAAAGAAAATCTTCTTCATCAATAAAATCTCCTATCTGCAAATCTAGCAATTGAACCAAATCTTTATTGATCAATTCAATCAATGACTAAAACATCATCACTCAAGACATCTCAGTTTCAGGAACCATATCAAGTTGATATTCTTTACATGCTTTTTGGAAGAGTGTTCTCATTGCTTCACATCAATTCACTCGGATAGATAATCTATCTATCTCTTAGGGTATACCAATCTGAGATTGTTTCTCTATTTGGTCTCTTGGCTCAATCTATCTTTGACTCTGATCAATTTCATTGTATCTCATCAAAATAGTTAGATTGTCATCTATCTCTTGATCAAGAGTTTAGTTTCATCGCACCACATCAAACTGGGCACTTTGGTCTCACTCACCAATCTTCCCTCAATCAAGTTCGGAGCTGATATCTACTATCTTAATCGATCCCTGGAAATAGCTTCATCGCTTTACACCATGTGGTTTCCTGACCTAGCTTTCAGTCTATTCTTTGAATTCACGTGCTAGCTCTAACACCAATTCAAATAGGGGCAAATGTAATCACTAAAATTTGGTCTAGTAAAACCTAATCTCCTCATCTCGATCAATTTTCCTAATTTCAAATCTAAATCCCTATGACAAAATTTACTAGACATAATTGTGCAAAGTAACCCTAAAACTCCTCTTTGCATAATTAAATAAAAAAATCAAAATTTTTATATCAAGTTTATACTATGGTCTAATTTCTAGAGCTTGCATATTTATTTAATTTATATATTATTGCTTTTAATATAAAGTTTCTACACTTTTATTAAAATAACACATTCACATGTGTGCACATACTTAATCCTGATTAATTAGCAATTAAAGGGGATTTGTACCTTCAAAATTGCTATTTTGTCTTATTCTACCTAACATCTCTACCTAACATTTATTTTTCCTCTTAATCCTCACCACTCATTTCTACCTAACCTTGCATCTCCTTCATTCTCCTTTTGCCTCTTAATTCCAATCACACATTCTTTGCCACTTAATCTTAACCCTCAGTTGTAGTGGAAAATTCTTTAAAATCTCTTCTCTCCATTGAAAAAAGGATCCATAATCAAGCATTCAAGCATACTCGCATTCTAGAGCACTCTTTTGGCATTCTTGAGCATTCTTAGAAATCTAGTTTACTTTCTTGCATTGTTTATCATAGCATATTTTGTTGCATTTTCATTCTAGAATAGTAGTTTCTTTGCATCCATTCTATCTTAGTTCTTTCATTTTATAGTTGTTAATCTTGCATTGCATCATAGATTACAATTGCATTTTCTTAACCTAGTTCATTTCTATAGCTTACTTTGCATTATCATTCTTAGTTTCATCTTGCATTTCCTAGCTTTGCAATCCTCCTAGTTTACTTTACATTTCATCTTGCAACTCAAAGAAGATTGGGATCATCTTGTGAATCTTCCATTCTGAGGGTGTCTAGTCACTAGTTTTATTGTCTCAATTTGATGAGCACAATCTAGAACTAAACTCTCTTCAAATAGCAAGCAATAAGCCACTTTCAAACATTTCTTTTTTATTTCATGTTATTATTAGATTAGGAAAGTTTGGTGTAATGTTTTATTGAAGTGTGTGATTTGCATGTCTAAAGCATCATATTTTTATCACACACACCAACCACAGTATGTAAGACACAGTCTCTCCTACTTCTAAGAGAAGGCTCCCCCTTCTTATTGCTATTAGAATCTACAAAACACGTAACTACTTTATTTACATTAAGCTAAATTAGATTGGGATATTCATCTTGTTCTCTTATTTAAGAATAGATGTTACCATTATAATACAATCTTTAATCAATAGTGTATTTCACATACAAATTATTTGTTGAAACAATAATCCTGGTAAATAGAAGATTAGAAGTAAGAATAACCTTCAGTGTACCAACAAATTTCAATAACTTAGGAGTTCACAAAAATCTCAAAGTCTTTCATTGAACCCTTATGATATTTTTAGAACAAGAATGAAACATGTGTGTAGCTCAAGTTATCCAACATGTATTTCATCTTGCATGCATGAACGAAGAAAATGAAGCAGTACAAAATCTATAGACTATTTCCTTGCTTGAGCATTTTTTGCAAATCTTAGACTTGATAAGAAACCCAAAGTTTATAAGATTCGGTTCAAATCCCCTTTTATACAATAGAACACATTCACAACCAACTCTAGAAAATGTTGTCCCATGACAACTTGAATCAACACAAAGTCTAAAAGAAAATTGACTCTTTTATTGATTGTAATTTTCCTTACATCTAAACACAAATTTTTAGAGTGTACACACAAATTGGTAGAGTTTTGTTGCATTTCAAAAAGATGAAAATTGCAATGAGAACCCTCTCTATAAATAGGTGAGGGGCTATGAGAAAAAGGTGGAAAACTAACTACTTTTTGTTGACTTATTCAACATTACAGTCCTATGTAATGTGATTACATGTAATGAGATTATGTGCAATTACATTTTTTTGCTTTACATGTGACTCTACATATGCGATTGCAATTTTATGCTTTACATGTAAAAATTATAAATTGTATGATGAAAACTAAACCAAGTGTTTGACAAGACATAACTCTTATTAATCATTCTCTGTTAGAGAGGTCTTCCTATTGCTAAATTGACAATGCTTGGAATCTTCAAATTTTCATATATATAGGAACATTTGCATGATAAATCACATCTTGAAATTTTCATTTGATGGACTCAAATAACTGAACTTTATTTTAACCCATGGCTGGAAAATTGTTCATGATCCCACTTATTGATCTACTACCACCTATTTGGAATAAGTCTTGAAAGCATTTTACTACTTTTGATGAAATAATAATGCATTAGTCTTATGAATACAAGAAGTCTACATCTCTGTAGAATAACATTACTGAAACACCATCCTCATCTTCTTGTATCGGGTAGTACCAACTCTTCAAGAAAATCTTTTTGTGAAGTTGAGGTGTAAAGCTTGAAGTGTGATTAAGAATAGTCAAAATGGTATTGCATCAATGATAAGACAATAACTAATCTAACCTTTCTACTATCATGTATTCCTCTGATCTTGGTCAGTCTTCATCATCACCATCAGATAATCAATCTTCTTATAATCAGTTATGGTAACAGTGATAGAGCTATTAGAACTTTTTGGGTAGATCAAGAATAGTCAAAGTATCCCTGTGAGTTTTAGATAGTAACCCAAGGTACAAAATATTCAACCACTCTATACCTAGGTACATAATGTTTTGCCTCCCTATGCCCTCCATATCCAAATCAAATTTGATATGGAGATAGGTTACAACCTCAAGATATCAGAATAATAGTTATAGGTATTTTTGAGATTCTGTCTGCCTGATATTCAGATCTAAAGTAGCATATTTCATATTTCTATTCGAGATACATATAGATATTTTCTAATCAGCATTTCTTATATTGTTATCATTTTCCATTTCAATTTTACATATTTAGCGAAGATCATTGACCTATTTAGCGCTTGGGATCCTCCTACCCTATTGGGACATCTTCCTTCCAAATGTGCAATCTTGAAAAGGAGAAGTGATCTTTCTTTTTGCATTGCTTCTCTTTTCCTATTATACATCTTTGTGAGCCCAATGCATGGCATTTCCATTTTGATTTTGGTTTTAGATATCCTTTTTTATTCATTTCATTTATTACATTGCATGTATTAAATCTTCATATTTTTATTTGATGGTTAGTGTCTATAGTTGAACGTGGACCTCTAATCCAACCATATACACAACATAGTCATTGCTCGATCATCAAAATTACGAAGGTGAGTATGGATTACTCAATTCGCAATATCTATCAATTCAACCTGTTGCCTCCTAATTAGTTGGGGTGTTCAAATTACTCTCAACCAAAAGACCAAACTAAGATGGAGGATTTTTGAAAGCTTAAAAGATAAACAATTGAAATTACTCTAAGATGAATATGCCATTAAACTAAGAATGAAATGTAGATTTTAATCTAAGAACTTGAAAGAGATATGAGAATGCAAATTCTACTCTAAAGAGCTTGAAATAAACATGAGAATTAAGCTATTAACCAATAAGCAAACTATATTAAATGAGAATGTAATTACACTAAAATGAGAATTAAACTAATATGCAATGAAAAAGCTTGAAAATATGAAATAGTTGAGACTAAAATTCGCTATAGTTTATGTGCTCTCAAATTGCCTTTTTTCGAATGAAGGAGAAGGCTCATAATATAGAAAATTTGGGAGAGAGGATGAAGAGTTTCTTAAAGTGAAATGGTTGACTCTTCATTCCCAATTGAGACAAATATTGAAGAATTGCTTAATTAAAAGAATGAATTATTGCCACATATGGGTGACCTTTTGAATATTTTAAATTATTAAATCCAAATAAGATAATCCATTCAAATAACCAAGTAATATTAATTCCTTTTATGTGTATTAGCCAAATGGGGTGAGTTTAATTTAATTTAAAGCAATTAGGACTTTAGAATTAAATCAATTTATCATATGGATTATTTAGCTAATAAAGTCGAATACTTAGGAATTAATTATAGTGTAAGATTAACGCAATTTAGGGTTTTTTTGCAATTGACACCAAGTCAAATAAAGTCAGGTAGGAGAAAGAAAATTACCTAGTAAAATAGGACTTTAATGATGTGAAATTGAAGAAAATGCACTAAAATTGATTGAAATTATAAGGTGCCAATTTTGGGGTATTACAGTTAGATGTGCTTTTCATTAATGTACTATTGTGCTTAGTTGATGAATGTTTTCATATCTCTTTCAAAGTTAACATTTGCATTATATATATATCTATCTTTATTCTTGTGCATGAGTGTTATTAAATTGATTCCTACTTCTAGCATTATGGTTAGAAGAATCCATAGACTTGTGGGTTCCTTTGATCCCAAGTCTTCTTTGTTTCCTAGGAATCTTTATGAGACCAACGTGACTACTAATTAAATTCATCCTATTATTGAGAACAAATCTTCCCAACCTTCTCATGATGAAGATTAGAACTTAAGATTTCCTCCTATGAAAGTCCAAAAGCTTTCTCATGACTTTGAAAAAATTGAGTAATGATTAGGACAAGAAAAATCCAATCCCAAGGTCATCTCCATGGTGGAGGGTTTGAGGAAGATAATTAATAATGATGAACATTGTGTTAACATTTTGTGTAGTATCTCTCATCTTAATGATAACAATACCAATCTTACTATAATTTTTACCTAAGAATTAGGTTTCATTCCACCTACCACTAGTGTTGAGACCTTCATTCATATTCCTACATCAATACCTATTGTGTCTACTTATGCTTCACTTTTCATAACCATTTTCATTCAAAACACCTATCCTATACATGTTATCATTCCTAATACTATTGTTCCTCCTTCAAGTACTCCATCTGTGTCCTTACCTTCATCCATGTCCACTTACAATAATTTCCTTTTTCATATTCTACCATTCCTTCTATTTTCCATAATGGCCCAAACCTTTCAAGCATATCTCCTATCACTCTTTCTACCAAATCTACTATCAATAGCTTGGCTCAAATGGTTCCATCTTTGCAACACCAAATTGCATCCATGAATCAATCCAAGTTTAACATTCCTTCGTGTGACATTTCTATTCCGTTGTCCTTAGAAATCATCTATGTTGTCATTCCTCAATACATGTAAATTCCTCATTTAGAGACTTATAATGGTAAGGGTGATCCTTTGGCTCATGTTACAAACTTTCAAACATTTTGTAGTTATTTCTCTCATGATCATAGGTTCATGGAAGAACTATTTACTAGAACCTTTAGAGATAAATCCTTGCAATGGCATTGTTATTTTCCTCCTTATTCCATTGATTCCTTTCAAAAACTTTCTAATCATTTTATCCAATAGTTTCAAAATAATATTGGTCCTAATATTTCTTTGATTGATTTTATGCATCGTAAACTAGGTGTTAAAAAAAGCGAGTAATTTCATTGGTAGATTTAAGCATTTACATGCTCAGTTTTATTATCATGTGCTTGATGTTGATATTCAACATATTTTCATTTCTAATTTATAAAAAGATATTAGGGATAAAATATTGTTTGAAATCTCCTCATTTACTTAATTGTGTGTAGTGCTTCATAATTATCATCTTCAAGTGATTCAATTTGAGAGAACTCCTATAATGGCTCTAGTTGATAAGAGTGATGTCGTATTTTAGTCTTATCAAAAGTTTTGGAAACCTAAGTGATTCATCAAAATTAATAATTTATCAAATCATGTTGATGAGCAAGTGGAAACAATATCCAAAGGTGTAGATCATGTCATCTATTTTAGACCTTCTTCTAATTTTGCATCTCTTTCTGAATCTTTGCATAATGTTACATTGAGATTAATTAATTCTAATGTGATAAAAATTCCTCCCATTAAACCAATTGACACATCCAAAACTTATCCTAAATCCTTTGATCACAAAGATTTTTTTTAATACCATCGTCAACCTCACCATGATATTGAAAAAAAATTATGTTTGAAATTTTTTATTCAGGACCTCATTGATTCTAATGTTATATCTATTGAGGGTGCTAATGATCAAGGAAACAAATATGTAGTATCTCCCAACCAAAACTTGAAAATTCATACCAATCATTTACCTTCTCTTTTGACCAATGTCGTTGAGTCTAGTCAGTGTTTACCTTCTTCTACCCATGTTGGTGACTATGATGTTTAGTGTACTGAAGCCAACAATGTTGTCAACCTTATTGATCAATCTAAACCTAAATAAAAATTTGAACCTGAGCTTTGCATTACATTTGTGTTACCTTTGGTATTTTTTCATTAATGTCAATATGAAGGTTATGCAATGCTATGACAATAATATATGCATGGTCATGTTCTCTATCTATTTGTGATAGAATGTTTAGGAAAGCATGCTTTCTAGAGATTGGTGATCTTTAATGCTATGATGTTATATCATAATGAAGTATGTGACACTTATCTACATTCATAGGCTTATCAACACACTGCATTCTCTATATATATTTTTAGTAATCTATTCTAAAAATAGTATGTTCTTAGTACATCAACTAATGGTTCCAATATATGATAGTATGTAAATATGAGTGTGAAGCATACAAGTATTAAGAGTAGTAATATTGTACAGGGTCTCGACCATTCGGGCTCATGATAACAATTACAATAAGAGTTAAATTAATAGAGTTGTTTGTTGTTACTTTACGGTTTCTTGTCCTTATTGGTGATTTTCCAAGTCATTACAATGTCTTTTCATATTTTCTTTACAAAGACATGTGCTATAGCAAAAAGTATACAATGAAGTTTACTTCATGTTGCTTAGGAAACAAGAAATACTATGTGCGGCAATAGAAAATGTTTAATCAATATTTGTTTATGAGAATTTGCAGTCTAAACATATCACAAATATGTGTGGTTAAACATCAGTCAAAGATGGATCATAATTTGAATGCTTAATTTTTGTTTTGTGGTCGGGTATAATGGTTGGTTTAAATTACAATGGTTAAGTTTGGTTGTCAATAGTTTTTGTCTTCAACTATCATTTAAAACCACATGGTAGCATATCAATATGGGGTTATCCTTTAAAACATAAATATTAACGAGGGAAGGTTTTTGGAGAATACATGAATGCATAAAGTGCAGAATATAAGATATGGTAAATTTACATATTTGTGTAGATGCAATCATTACAGATTATGTAAAAAGATATCTGAAGATGATGATGGAGTTGATCAAGTGAAAGTATAATACTTCTTGTAATGATATCAAGAATTCAGTTGTTGATTGATTCATCATGTTGCAGGAAGGTATGTAGGAGCTCTTGCGAAGAAGGTAGAACAAAGATTACAAAATTTTTCTAAGTGTTGGTCATTCATGGGAAGTGGTGTAACAGAGAAAAATATTTTTGTGGTATAAATTTGTATCTAATATTATGTATGGAGATAGAGTTTTCCTCTAAGTAAAACATCTTTTTATATATTGTAAGGGGGTTGGTGCTCCTAATGTGTATAAGGGGCGGGTGCTCTAAATATTTTCTATTGAGATTCAATAAAAGATAATTTTATAGTTTATTTTCACCCTTAGGGATTTTTCACTATAATTCTTGTGTCAAGTGTCTCATATGTTTCTTGAATCTCTCAATTGCAATATTATGTGATGTTAATTTTGTCCTATACTCTGCAACAAGAAACAACATTGCTACAGTAAAATTTGTGAATAACAATTAGAATTTGGTTTTTGTGTATTAGATAACTAATTCAACCCCCATTTTAGTATTCCTAAGATGTGGTATTAGAGCCAATTACCTTTTTGTTTCGTCTAACAACTTTAGGTAGATCTTGGATTATGGAATACTTCTCTATCATGGCCCAAGATAGTTCTAAAGTTCCTTTGTTTGATGGTTCTGACTATGAGTTTTGTAAGATAAAAATGAAAACCTGTTGTCTATAGTTTTTTATGTATGGGGCTCTATGGTAAATGGATTTAGTGTACGTAGTACACTACCTACAGATCCTACTACTAACAAGGAATATGATACTGATGCAAAAGCAAAACATGTTATTTTGAGTAGCCTATCTAAAGATTTTTTGTAAAGGTAATACATTATAAGTCTTCTCAAGAGGTGTTGGATAAGTTGAAAAACATTTATCAAGGAAATGATAGGGTTAAAGAAGAAAAGATACAAAATCTAAGGGAAAGACTTGAAATCTTGAAAATGGGTGAAGAAGAGAAAATAGAAGAATATTTGACCAAGGTGGATGAAGCAGTAAATGGCATTCACAGACTTGGTGAAGAGATAGAAGATAAAAAAAGTAGTTAATTACAAAGGTCTTGAGATCCTTACCATCAAAATTTGATTCTAAAATTTTAGTAATAAAAGAGGCAAAAGACATAAAAAAAAATATACTATCTGTGATATACATGGTGCTCCTATTGCATATGAAATGAGGACTTGTAAAGGAGAATCATCAAGTAAAGAATTTCCATTCAAGGTTGATAAGAAGGATAAAGTGTCATAAAATTCTAAAGATCTTGAAGTCTTAGAATCCCATCTTGCAAGGAGGTTAACGAAGGGTTCAAGTAAGTATAAAGGTAAAATTCCTTTACACTCTTTAATTTAGGGAAAGTAGGGCTCTTTGCATCTAAATTTACTTTTGGTGATTCTAATCATGATGAAGATAATAAAGACAAACAAGGTACATTTTTTTTTCCTAATAATAGAAGAAATTTCTCTTTTAAAAAGAAAAAGAGCTTGTTTGTAGATATTTATAATAGAGACTCTGAAAGTTCTAATTGTGAAGGAGAGGTTTTGTTTATAGAAAATGAAACTACTAATGTCAATCAAGATTTTGCTAGTGAAGTGGATACTGAAATAGAGATGGTAGAGGCTTACCTTGAGCGTGAACTATTGTGTGCACTCAAGAAGATTGAGAAATTCAAAAGGAGATGTATTTTCAAGGTGAAAAAGCCCTGAGAGATAGTAAGGTTTTGACTACTAGATCCACAACCTTAGAACATTCATTTTTTTTATATGAAAGTATAGCTTGAAGAATAGAAAAAAATTGTGATAGTAACAAAGTGTGATTTGATATCCAAGGATGAGGAATGCAAAAATTTGGAGGTTGAAATTGTAGAGTGTAGAAAGAAACTTGAAAAGTATGAAAGCACTATACTGGAAGACATACTAAGGAGAAAAAGAAGACCCAATGTTGTTAATGGTTTGGCCTTTGAAGTTGGACACAGTTTGGGTGATTGTGATAATAAGACATTGTACGACATTTTCAAGTCTGGAAATAAAGATGCAATAGCAGAAGAACAAGGTAAGGACATCAAAATCTCTCATGACACTTCAAAATATGATCTCAAAAAATATTTCAAGAGGAAATATCCAAATGTGCTATCAAGAGGTCAAAAGAACAAATTAAAAGACTCACCATTTGATGGTAAAAGGTTTCCATTCAAATTTAATTATTTTTTTTGTTGGATATTATTTCTTTTGTAAACAGTTTGGACATAGAGTAAATGATTGCAAAGTTATTTTGACAGGACACTCTAGGTATACCTTTGGTATTTATTTTATGGAATGAATGAACTAAGGTGTTTTAAATGTAATAAACTTTGCCATGTGAATAAAGATTGTAGACTTATGAGAAAGAAAAATGAGATTCCCATTGTTGTTTCTAAAAATGACAAGAAGTTTCTAAAATCAAAGGTTAAGAATGAGAAGGTTTGGAGACCTCAAGTGAGGAAGGATATTGGTAAGTCCATGTTATGTTCAAGTTTCCTTACATTCTGAAAATAAATACTTGTGGATAATATATAGTGGTTATTCAAACCACATGACAAAAGACAAAATAAAATTCGCCAAGTTGGAAAATTATGGAGGTTGTGTTAGTTTTGGTGATAATTCTTCTAGTACAATTAAAGGTTTAGGCTCCTTTCTGATAAGTGAAGGCATGCCTATTCATGATGCTTATTTTGTAGAAGGGTTAAAATATAATATTTTGACTATGACCAAATATGTGATAATAGATATGAGGTTTTGGTTGACGATAAAGCTTGCAAAATAAAAATGAAATCAACAAAGTTGGTGGCCATAGGTAAAAGAACCAAAGGAAATGTTTATGATCTCAAATATGTCACAATTAGTACTAACAGTCATGATAAAATTTATCTTAAGGGATAGGTAGAGAAAGGTTGGTTGTGGCGCAAGAGGATTGGGTATTTAATTTTTGACAATTTGGTCAAGGTAAGAAAGCATCATAATGTGAGAGGTATGTCTCTCATTCATAAACCTAAAAATAGTCTTTGTGAAGTTTGACAACATGGTAAACAAAATAAGATAGGCTTTTCTTCAAAATAACATTTATCTACTAGACCTTTACAACTTGTGTATATTGATTTATGTGGTTCTACAAGGACAAGATCAATGAATGGAGAAAAGTACCTTATGTTATTTGTAGATGATTATACTAGAATGACCTTGGTGACATTATTAAAACATAAGTTTGAAGTCTTTGATAGATTTAAGATCTTTAGTAAAATGGTGGAGAAAGAATCAAATATGAAGATCAAATGCCTAAGATCAGACAAGGGTGGTGAGTATACCTTAAAAGAGTTTGAGGATTACTATGAACAACATGGAATCAAGAGTCAATATGATACTACAAAAACACCTCATAAAAATGGGGTGGTAGAGAGAAAGAACCAAACAGTGAAGGAGATAGAAAGAGCAATGTTGGATGAAGAAAACTTGCCTGATATGTATTGGAAACAGGTTGTTCATAAAATAGTATACACTTTGAATAGAGAAAAACTAAGGGTAAAGACCAAGTATACTCCATGTGAGTTGTGGTATAGTAAGTCTGCATCTGTTAAGCACTTTAGAATATTTGGTAGAAAATGCTTTATTAAAATACATGATGAAAATCTGGGAAGTTTTGATTCACATTGTGATGAGGGTATATTCTTAGTATATTCCTCACAAAGTAAAGATTGTAAATGATTTAATAAAAGATTAAATAAAATTTTTTAAAGTGTGCATGTTCAATTTGATGAGAAAGTGCAAGACTCTCAAGAAGTACACAATGATAAAACTCTTTTTGAAGAGGTCAAAGAAGAAAATGTTGAGTTAGAATCTGAATAAGAAATAAATATGCACAAAGAGGAAGAAGGAGAAGCAGGAGAAGTGAACAAATACAATTATGTCTAAGAAAAAATACTAAAATAGTTTGTCCTGTCACAAAAATGATAGAAATAAAAACTCCAGCAAAGCTACTAACAAACAAGGAAACAAGCTAAAAATTCAGGTGAGAAAGGTAATTTATTTTTGTTATCTATAATAGAACCTAATACTTATGATGAATCCAGTAAAGAAAATTTTTGGATTATTCTCAAATTATCAAAATCTGGAATAACCTAAAGGATTTCAGAGAAAATGATGCAGTCAAGGATGGTGGATCCAATGAAGGACAGTCCAACCTTGTAGCCAATGACCAACACAGCGTAATAACACAACACAAGAAAATGTTTCAACTCAATTTCCATTAACATGTCTGGCTGTAAGGCCTTCCGGGTTAGGGCCAATTACAAACAATAGTAATTATGCAAGATCAACTAGATCCAATACAACTCCAGCTAGTCCAGTTTTGAAACAGATCTAAACTTGTGCTCGCAAGCCACCAAGAAATCTCCTTGTCTCCAAGTATGAAAACCACTAGCTCTACTATGACAACTATCAGAATTCAATCTGATCTGCTAGATCTCGCAGGATCCAGATCTACACTATCTTTTCCACAACTTCACTTTTCATCTACCACCCCCAGACTTCCAAACTTACTTTAACAACTACCCAAACACTCCTTAAATACTAATCTTCAGACACAAGCCGGTTGGATGAAATAATTAACTCTTACAAACAAATATTAAATGCAATACAAGTCAACTCTCAAATAGCCTTACAATTATTTAATTCTCCATGTCGGCCTCTAGATCTACATAGGAGAATGCAACAAAAGCTACCAACAATAAATGTACCAAGTCAGCCAACCAAATCACCAATAACTCCAGTCGATAAACCAGAACTACCGAGCGCTAGAGAAGCAAACGAGCACCAGTGAAACAACCGACCAAGCCAAGCAACATCAAGCAACAAAGGCATCACCGAGCACTAGTTCCACCGAGAACAAAAGCTTCACCGAGTTCTTTCAGTGACAGAGCTTTCTTCAATAACTGAGACCATTGGTTAAAGTTGCAACCGAGTACCACATAACCAAAACAACACACCACCATGCAGATTCACCAAGTACCCTAGAATGTCCCTGCATCAGAAAATATCATCCTAACTATGTCTACAAGTTGAAAAGGGATCTCTATGGCTTGAAACAAGCCCCTAGAGCATGGTACTCTAGGTTAGACAAGTACCTTATGGAAAATGGATTTACAAGAGGTGGAGTGGACATCAATCTCTATGTCAAGGTGGAAGGTGTTGATGTACTTGTAGTTCTTGTTTATGTATATGACATAGTGTTTGGTTCCAATAATGATGACTTAAGTAAGATGTTCTCTAAACAAATGCAATCTGACTTTGAGATGTATGTCCTTGGTGAGTTGTCATGTTTCCTTGGATTGCATATTTCACAATTGGAGAAAGGTGTTTTTCTATCTCAAACAAATTATGCCAAAGATATGCTCAAGAATATGTAAGACTATAAACTGATATGTACACCAATGGTAACTGGTTGCAAGCTTAATAAGTTAGAGGATTCTCCAAATGCAAATAAAAAAAAGATATAGATCAATGATTATTATTCTACTTTATCTCGTAGCCTCAAGGCCTAATATTATGCACGTTGTATGTCTTGTTGCAAGATACCAATACTCGCCTAAAGCATCTCATGCTACTGTTGTTAAAAGGATCTTTAGATACATTAAAGGGACTTTGGATTATAGACTACATGGTATCCAAGGTTTGATGATTTCACTCTTGTTTCTTATACTAACTCTGATTGGGGATGATGTCTTGATGACAGGAAAATTACTTCAGGTGCAACATTCTTCTTAGGAAATAGATTAGTGTGTTGGCACAACAAGAAACAAGAAACTATATCTTTATCAACAATAGAGGATGAATATATTGTAGCATGTTCTTTTTGTAAACAAGTACTTTGGATGATTCAAACATTGGCAGGTATGAAGGTGAATGTGACTAAACAGGTCTCTATTCTTTGTGATAACACTAGCACAATTAACATTTCCAAAAATTTAGTCATGCATTCAAGCACTTAATATATTGATATTCATTATCACTTTCTAAGAGAGAGTGTGTTGAATGGTAATGTGATTTTGGAGTATGGTCCTATCGTTGATCAATTGGCTGAAATTTACCAAACCTTTGTACAAGGAAGTCTTTGAATGTTTAAGGTGGTAGTTAGGGGTTTTACCTCTCTCTTCTCCAACCTAGTTTCTTAACAAGTGGACAAGTTTTAGGAGGAGCCTTCATGTTTTATCTTTCTTTTGATCTAAAACCTAGTGTAGCCCCCATTGTCATTGATTTCAAAGGAGGGTATGAGGTAGAAATATGCAGATATAGATAACTATAGGTCTATTAGATGCAGGTATGAAAGATGAAGATTGTTTTATCCAATTATGAGAGATAAATATTGTTGTATCTCTTGTGTATCTATTGCAAACATGTATTAAGTTCATAGGAGTGATAGATGTCTTTTTTATGTTCATAAAATTCTTTGAGATAGGGGGAGTATTGTTGTTGCAGGTATTGACATCAATGCCAAAGGGGGAGTTTGTTACCTTTGGTGTTTTGTCATTGATGTCAATATGAAGGTTATGCAGTGCTATGATAGTAAGATATGCATGGTCATGTCCTCTATCTATTTGTGATAGAATGTTTAGGATAGCATGTTTTCAAGCGAGTGGTGATCTTTAATGCTATGATGTTATAAGAGAATAAAGTCTGTAACAAGTATCTACATTCATAGTCTTATCAACACATTGCATTCTTTATATATTTTGTTAGTAATCTATTCTAAAAATAGTGTGAACTATTAGTACATCGTCTAATGGTCTCAATATCTGAAATTATGTAAAGATGAGTGTGAAGCATACAAGTGTTAAGAGTAGTGATATTGTAGAGAGTCTCAACTACACATTTCTACATTCAAACTCATGATAACAATTATAATAATAATTAAATTAACATTGCACTTTACTTTGTTGTTACTATACGGTTTCTTAGCCTCATTGGTAATATCCCTAGTAATTGTAGTGTCTTTTCATAGTTTCTTTACAAAGACATATGCTACAACAAATAGGAAATACCATGTGCAGCAATTGGATATGTTTAATCAATTTTTGTTTATGAGAAGTTGCAGTCTAAACATATACAAATATGTGAGGTTGTGTTGGAGCCACAAAATTTTGATCTAATTTTGACTATCCATATGAAATTTGAGATCCTTCTTAATGATCCTTGACATTCATCACCAAAATTTTGGTACAGCTACAAAAGCATTCTTATAAAAATTGCACCGCAACATTAGCCAAGTGTGGTACCTAGCTTCGCCCTAAAAAATCTACATATACCAGAGTGTGAATGTTGTCGAGCATATTTATTCTAATAGATTCATCCGGTTATAGGTTGTATGAAAACACCTTATAAAAGCACAATGGAAATAAGTAAAACAGATGAAGCGCGTGACATCGATGAAATGAGTTTAATCTCATCAAAAATATATTTTGATGAAAATGGAGCATCAAACAGGCTAAGAAAGACTTCATTGAATAAATTTTCTTATCGAAATGAATGACCTGTTAGCGGGACCCGCATAAGTCAAAGTAAGTTTTTCATGAAAAAGGGATATCGATAAGAAGATAAAAATTGATACCGATGGCATGTTTTCATTGATAACTTTATCGATGAAACCTAGCACCATTTTTATCGAAAATATCTTTGATGAGATTTGGACATCGAGCTGAGTAAATAGGGTCTCGTTGAAAAAGGATTTCCATTGATGAAAAGAAAGTGCCCAGTGGTTGTATCGATGAAAATGCCTTAACACTTCAATGAAATATTTAGCGATGAAATACTGGCATTGGCGAACCAGAAAGAAAGATGATCAAAATGATTTTTTTATCGAAAAGATGAAAAGGGTCCCATTGGAGATCAATAGATGGTGTCTGAGGTGTCACTTGCCCCACTTATTTTCATTGATGAAATTTGAGCATCGATAAAATGAAAAGGCATTTGAATGAAACAGAAGTTTCATCGAAATCAGAATGAGGTTTGCAGAGGGTCTTCATCGATAAAACATCAATGAAAGATGTCGACAATGATACCAAATAATTTTATCAAAATCCAGGAAGCAATTTGTTATCGTGGAGTAATTTTGGATGAAGTCACATCGACATAAAGTTTGAAAACATTCGCATTCATGAATGTTGTAGAAATTGGTTTAATACCAAAACCGTACAAGCATAATTTAACTTGATTGGAGATCAAGGACACAGTTCTAGTGTAGATTGAGAACATCCATAATTTTCATTTGGCACACCATTAATCTGCAAAGAGAAAGCAAGCTTTTCATTCCTTCCTGATTCCTTTCCTTTATTTGTCATGGAGTCTTCCAAAAAAACCCAAAGCTAGAAAATAAAAGGATCCTCCCAAAATGGATGTTGAGGAAGAATCATAATGAAAATGGTAGAAACTGGATGGAAGACCATTGAATGAAGATTTACTATACCAATTTCCTCCTTCTGGGTTGAAATCTAAGAAATTAAAAGCAGGTGATGAGGGACTGGGAGATAGGTTTGAAAATCTGGGAGACACGTGGACTGAATTACATGGTTATGATTTGTTCATGTTTCATTATAGAAGAAAGGATGGGTCTGAACCTATCAGTAACCAATGACATTTGAATTTGGGAAGGTTAGAATTTACAAATGTGTTCATTAATGTTGAACTCGTAAAGGCTCTAGTGGCTAGATATGACCCAAAAACTAGGACCATCTTCGATTACAAAGAAAATCCCCTTCTACCAATAAAAAAGGATTATATTGAACGAGTATTTGATTTGGAGGGAGATTATTGGTGCAGGAGCACCATGGCTTGGAAAATAGGGTCTTGAGGTACACTAGGAACACCATGAGCACAAGGGGGTCACTTGGATGACCTAGAGCATTGGAAGGCTAATATGACCTATAAGGTCATTGAATGATGTAATCATGGACAATAGTTTCATTTAATGTAATTCAAATGAAGAACTGGGTCAAATGATTCAAAGTTTCTATATATAGCAAGATAGGCTTAAAGGGCTAATTAAGGGGGTCTAATAGTAGCTGGGGAGTTTAATGTTTTAAATGTTCCCATAAGGTCTATGAAGACTATTTGAATGTAATAAGGGTCACTGGATGATTGGTTGTCGATTTGACAACTTAGTTGTCAACTTGACAAATTTTTTTTTTAAATCTTTTGTAATTACAAATTTAGAGGGACAGTCGGTTATAAATTAATCCCTATTAGTTTTTTTGGAATTTTAAGGAAGTTGGTCAGTTTCCAAGTGTAGGTGAGTCTATAAAACATCTATAATTCAAATGGAAAGGGTGGTTGATCTAACAACATTGGAAGACAATAAACATTTTATTTTCTCTCCAAGAATATTAATCTGTTGTGGGTACAGTCACTGTTTCTGTGACTTTCAATGTTTGAAACTTTATCAGTTTGATAGGATAGGGAAGCAGATCGATTATGCATTGAGCTTTATACATTTTCCTATTGATGGTGCATCGTTCTATCAAGTTTTAAGACATAATTAATAAGGTTCTTTGTGACTATTCCCGAATATTGTTTTAAGACAGTTTTGCTTGTTTTAAAGACTCTCATGGATAACTAGACCCCCCCCCCCCCTCCCCCACCACTTTATATGGTCACTGTAACTTGTGGGAGGAGTCTAGAAATTGTATTATATTTCCTTTGTATGGGTTTGATTGTAGGGGAGGCCAAAATGGGAGAAATGGTGGGCACAAGTTAAAGGAAGTTGAAGAATGGGTGCATGGTGAACAACACCGGTCATAGTTATGAGAGTTTCTCTTCAAGGAGGGACACATTTTATGTTGATTTGTATTCATACAAGTCCATTAGAAGGCGTTGGATCCATCGTTGGGATTCAGAAGTGTTTGGAAGGGTAATTTCAAAGAAGTCCTATTTTAGAGCGCGTACAAGTGAGGGTTTGGGGTATAGAAGGGTAGATCAATGTGGCACCTCAAACAAATATTAAAATATTTCATTTTGCATCATGATTGAAGACTATTTCATGGTTGGGAGGTTTGGTGATGAGTGTTGATAGGAGTTGCTTCACAAATGGAGGCTAATTAGGCCTAGTTTAGGCGTTGTAGAGTAGTGGTGTAGCAAATTTGTCCACAACAACAATATTTGGTTATGACAAATGTTGTGTAACTTGGAAAAGGGTACTAGAATATGTAATTTTTTCTATGAGTCCTTTTGAAAATTTTGAAGAAACCTTAGGGTTACCCACCGAACAGGGCTAGTAGGATTATGCCTAGTTAGTACCCGACTAAGGATTTGTTGATGAACTAAGTTGATTAAATGAGATTAGTAGTATGTGTTTGAATTGATGGATTAGTTTGAAGGTGTGGAGCCTAGTGGTTGTGAAAGGATGTTTTTTGACCTTTGATAGGTCTAATGTTGGGGTTGGGTCTTTGGAATTGATCTATTGTGAGGATGTTTTGGGTGTTGTTACAAAATAAAGGAGTGATGTGAATTTCTTCTATGAAGATTGATACCTTAACCACTAGCATCTGCATCGAGTGGTATCAAAGCAAGAAGATATGGGAAATGAGTCCTAGATAGTTGAGATGGGGTTAACAACTTCAGAAAGGGAGTTTCTTGAGGGGTTCAAGTTATTGAAAGAATTGGTATTTAGCAAGAAGAGGAAGAATCAAGAAGAAGAGAGAAGAAGACAAAGGGAGAAAAAGAGGCAAGAAGAGATAAGGAATTTGAGAAAGGATATAGAAGCCTATGGAGAAAGGTTAGACAAGTATGCAACATGGTGGGAAGAAGCAAAAAGGGAAAGACTAAAGAGGGAAGCAGAGATAGAGGAAAGATTGAAGGAGTTAGAAGACCAGTTGATATGCCAAGGAGAATGACATGAAGAAAAGTAAGAGAAATTTGCATAAGAGGAACCTAATTTATGGGAAGAGTGTGTAGAAATCATAGAGGAATGTAAAATCAATGGTGGTGATAGTAAGGCTCAAGGTGAAGCATCCTTAAAGATGAATGAGGGAGTGGTTGAATACCAATGTGAATGACATGATGATCTTTTGGTTGCAGCATGGGTCTCAATGCAAGAGGCTAAGAATGATGTGGTGGGCCAAAAGTGTAGAACAATACCTATGTTGGGTGCCAATAAAGACATTACAGGAGTATGCATAAGATGGAATGAAGAAGAATGCAGAACTGAGGGTATACATTTTTCCCATGGGGGTAAAACCTAGAGTGAAGATGAAAAGGAACAATGTGGAGCAACATCGTGCAAGGGTGCCATGGGTCAGCCAACATGACCTATTCAAACCAAAGCTGAAGATGAGGTATATTTTTTTTCTAACATGTTTATTGTAGGAATCACTTCCAAGAGGACTTAGAAAACTTTTAACTTGGGGAGTATGGTGCAGGAGCACCATGGCTTGGCAAAGAGGGTCTGGAGGTACACTAGGAACACCATGAGCACAAGAGGGGTCACTTGGCTGACCTAGAGCATTGGAAGGATAATATGACGTACAAGTTCATTGAATGATGTAACTACTACCAATAGTCCCATTTAATGTAATTCAAATGATAAAGTGGGTCAAATGATTCAAAGTTGCTATATGGAGCAACATAGGCCTAAAGGGCTATTTACAGGGGTCTAATAGGTATCTAAAGAGTTTAATGTTTTAAATTTTTCCATAAGGTCTATGAAGACCATTTGAATGTAATAAGGGTCACTATATGACAACATCTTTAAAAAAAATCCTTTATAATTACAAATTTAGAGGGACAGTCAGTTATAAACTAATCCTTGTTAGTTTTTTTGGAAGTTTAAGGAAGTTGCTTAGTTTCTATGTGTAAGTGAGCCTATAAAACATCTATAATGCCAATGGAAAAGGGTGGTCTATGTAACAAGATTGGAAGACAATAAACAATTTATTTTCTCTGCAAAAATATTAATCTGTCGTGGGTACATTCATTATTTTTGTGACTTTCAATGTTTGAAACTTTATCAATTTGATAGGACAGGAAAGTAGATCTATTATGCATTGAAGTTTATACATTTTCCTATTGATAGTGCATCGTGATATCAAGTTTTAAGACATAATTAATAAGGTTCTCTGTGACTGTTCTTGAATATTGTTTTAAGACAATTTTGCTTGTTTTGAAGATTCTCATGGATAACTAGACTCCCCCACTTTATGTGGTCATTGTGGCTTGTGGGAGGAGTCTATAAATTGTATTATATTGCCTTTGTATGGGTTTGATTGCAGAGGATGTCAAAATGGGAGAAATGGTGGCCATAAGTTAAAGGAAGTTGAAGAATGTGTGCATGGTGAACAACACCAGACATAGTTCTAAGAGTTTCTCTTGAATGAGGGCCACATTTTATATTTGTTTTGTATTCATACAAGTCCATTAGAAGGTGTTGGATTCATCATTGGGATTCAAAAGTCTTTAAAAGGGCAAGTTCAAAGAAGCCCTAGGTTAGATCCCCTACAAGTGATGGTTTGGGGTATAGAAGGGTAGATCAATGTGGCACCTCAAATAAATATGAAAACATTTCATTTTATATCATGATTGAAGATTGTTTCATTGTTGGGAGGTTTGGGGATGAGTGTTGATAGGATTTTCTTCACAAATGGAGGCTAATTAGGCCTAGTTTAGGCGTTTCAAAGTAGTGGTGTAGCAATTTTTTCCAAAATAACAATATTTAGTTATGACATATGTTGTGTAACTTGGAAAATGGTACTAGAATATGCAATTTTTAATGTGATTCCTTTGGAAAATTTTGAAGAAACCCTAGGATTACCTCCTAAATAGGGCTACTAGGATTAGGCCCAATTAGTGCCTGGGTAAGGATTTGTTGATGAACTAAGTTGATTAAATGAGATCAGTGGAATGTGTTTTAATAATGATGGAGTAGTTTGAAGGTGTGGAGCCTAGTGGTTGTGAAAGGATGTGTTTTGACCTTTGATAGGTCTAATGTGTGGGTTGGGTCTTTGGAATTGATCTATTGTGAGGAAGTTTTGGGTGTTGTTACAAAACAAAGGAGAGATATGAATGTATTCTATAAAGATTGATACCTTAACCACTAGCCTCTGCATTAGTTGTGAGGGTCACATTGATGTTCCTAAGCTAAGGGAAGATTATTTTTCCTTGGAGGGAGCATGCAAATCATGGAGGTTTCCATTTCATAGTCAAAAGAAGGAAAATGTCAAAGATGTGTTTGGAGATGAAGATAAGCCCCATTTGATATAAACCTTTTCTATCCATACATCAAATATACCTACTATATAACAGAACATGTGTTGGGAATTTATTCTATTCCATTGATGGATACATCAGCCATGGTATTGGTTGTAGATGTGCAATCTAAAGATCCCAGGGAGTTTGATTATGCAAGATATCTTGATGAGCAAATGAATCCTAGTTTGGAACAGATAAAGGGTGATTCCAACAAGATGTACTTTATAAATTATTCACTCCGGATTTATATGTTTCTTTATGTGTGACAATAGATTGATTAATGGGGAGAGGAATTGCCATGACACATTTATGATCAGATGGGTTTTCGTAAACTTTTTCAATTGTGGTTATCAAATTGGGACCTCAAGTATGTGAACTGTCAATATATATTTTTTAATATCATTTTGTGAAGCCACTCTATAATTTTTTAGGGTATCCACATGACTATTCTCTATCACCTGGGATAAAGAGATTCCTTAGACCTAATGATTTTGATGAGTGGAGTGTTGTTGAGAACAATTGGGAAGATTGGCATTTCTTTAAGAACCAAACACTTATGAGGGTATTTGGATTTTAAGGGAGCCCTTATGTATTACCTAAAATGGTGCTTGACCAGGTAACATATTTAGAAATTATTAGAAAATTGTTTGCCTCCATTACAATGCACCAAAGATCCTACAACAAGCATTCATTGATTCCTAGAGGTTTAGCATTTGGTGAGTTCACGGTGAAAAGTACAGACAACTAAAATTTGGTTAGTGCAAAGCTTAATTATTACAATATGTCATTTGATAGTCTAAGGTCCAACTTTGATCCTGAGGGATACATAAAATGGGCTAAAAATTCTTATAAATTGAAGGGATATGTACATATCCCAATGCTTATAGTTGACTTGATTAAAAATTTAGAAATAAATGAATTTGTGAAAAAGAAAGATATGTATAATTCGGTCTCGAGGGCGTATCAAAGGAAAGCCTCAATGAAGAACATAAATTTGTTGGTTTTGAAAGGTCTTAAGGATCTGGTGGTCAAAGCAAAGAGGATGCTCCAATATAGTGAGGAAATTTTGAATGAGATCCCAAAATATGTAATGGATGGAAGACCAAAGGAAAAGAGAGCCCTAACACCTTTAAACTAGCTTTCTTCGGATTCACATGTAGATGAGAGACAAGATTATATTCTAGTTGAAGAGTTCACATATGAATTTGAAGATTTCATCTTTGATCGGGAGTTTATTACAACTTCCAAATTTAGAACATTTTTATATCAACATAAAGGGGGGATAATTAGAGACAAATGTGGTGGTACCTTTGATGAGGAAAATTTATTGCAAGAGCTTCAGAGTGAGATTGAAAATGAAGTAAAGGATATGAATCCAAAAAAAGGATGACAACTATTAAAAGAAGCATGAGTAATTATCTATTAGGGGTGGGATACGAAGGCTGCTATGATTTATGACAGTTTTTGAAGAGACATGACGCCCAATTGACAATTCAACCTAAAGATGTAGAATGTGTCATCATTGGATCTCCATATGACCCAAAACAAAAGGCTTTACTACAATGGGCCTTATATCCAAGGGATAGAAGACCAACTTTGATCAATACTAAAGATTTTTTTGGGCACCTAATGATACAACAAGTGGGGAAGACATATCCTAGAGAAATTCTAATGTTGAATTTTAATATAGCCTAGCTAATTAATGAACTGATGGAATTATTGGTCAGAGAAAGGAACAATTACTATTAATCTCTATTGACCATTTAAGGTTGTCATTAGTATCAAAGGATAGTAAATAGGTCGGTCGGTTACTTATATTGAGTTGGTTGGTAACTAGAAGTAAGATAGAGCAGTCAGTAAAGCTTTTACACTAAGCATCACACAGTTTACCGAGCACTAGCGACACCGACACCGACGGTCAATAAACACCGAGCATCACAGTATACATATAGTAGATTATACAGTGTTTATCGATTATCACAAAAAATGGCATAGTAATCTAAAATGGCACATTCTTCTATGCAAACGGTTACAACAAATTGTAAAATGGTTTACCAAGATCGAGGAGCATTTATTGTAAAAGATACTCATTAAATGTAATGTTTATCTTATTGCAATAGTTGAAATGGGTTATCTTGCACCGTAGATCTTAGGGTTATGATTATTCTTGTAACCTAATTTTTGCTAAGGCGGAAAAAATAGAACACTATATATTTTGTATGTTCGCACCATCTTATGAGGTTGGTTGAACTAATATATATGAATCACAGAGCACTTGAAGACATTGCCAAACTTCAAGACAATCAGTTTACCGAGCAAAATAGAGTACAGAGGATATCAGATTGAGCAGAATCGGAGAAGGCTACCGAGGAGAACAAAGTAGAGAACCATCATAGATAAGGTGATATTTTGATGAGCATTTATAGATCTGTTTCAGACAATTGAGTTGTCAACTAGTAGATAATTGCCTATTACTTTCTGACAATTGTGATAGAGTTTTTTTGATAAATCTCTTAACAGAGTAGACTTAACAGTCTTATGTAAATCTCTTAACCGAGTACACACTTCATTAGTGTTGTTTAAATCCTATAACTAGGTAGATCTAGCTAATCTAACATGTTACTCCTAATAGGGTAAGATCACCAGAAGTGATAAAAACTTGTAGCCTTAATAGGCAAACCTTTTCTATCTGTAGTAGTGAAGAATTTGTGGGTGTCATCCCCACCGCAATTTTTACCTTCTTACAAGGGTTTCTGCGTTACCAAAATACTTGTGTTATGTGATTGTCATATTGATTTCATGTTGTGTACTTTCTTAAGTTAACTAGAAGATTGGTTTATACAATTGTATTCAAGTTATTTTGATCGGTTATCACAAGTATTCAGTTATTGATCAGAAAGGTTTTACAAGTAAAGTTTTGAAGGCACTGATTCACCCCTCCCCTCTTAGTACCTATCTCTCCTAATTCCAACAATTGGTATCAGAGCTCAGTTCTCTTATTGAATAGTCTAACCACTGAAGGGTAAAGATCTAAGTCATGGAGAGATACAAACTTGACAAGACTATTGAGAATCAGAAGATACAAATATAGATATTTGTGGAATAGTATAAACAAGCCAAGGAAGAACTGAAGAAATTATTGGTTGAAAGGAAGAACCTTGCAATTCAACTGAATGAAATTAGTTATCATGAAGAACCTATTGATGAAATATTTGATCATATTGGATCAAGCTCCGAAAGCATCTCTGACGGATCTGAAAGCATAATCTCTGAGTTATCTGAAAAGAATCAGCATCTATCTGAGCGAGTGAAAGCACTTCAAATCGGTCATGAATCTCAAATGGTGAGAATGGTGGAAATCATGAACAATGCTAGACAAGCTGAACAAGATTAGAATCTAGCTATTGAAGACCGAAGATTGATGACTGAACAACTTCAAGAAAAAGAAAGTGAAATACAGAGACTCACTGATCGTCACTTCCAAGTATCAAATCAGATGATGACAGTTAATCAAGAAATGAACCGAGTAAATGGAGAATTATCAAGAAGACTTGAAGATGTTGCAACACTTAGAGAAGATAATGAAAAACTAAGAAATGAAATAAAGATACAAAAGCAACACAATGAAATGATGAAGATAGCTGAGGACAGTTCTAAAAATATTGTTGATTTCCTAACTAATCAGAGGAGATTCAGAAGCAGAACCGGTATAGGCTACACCGGTGAAGGAGAATCATCACAACAAGCTAAAAAAGTCAACAACAATCAAAGTTAGAAACCTAAAGTGTTGACATGTTATCACTACGGAAAACCAGGACATACATCCAATGTGTGCAGAAGCAAAGCACAAGGTAAACCTCCTGTCATTCCTAAATTCAATGGATATTGTTATTATTGTGGTAAGTTTGGACATCCAGCTTATGAATGCAGAGCTAAGAAGAATGACATTGCTAATAACACTACTAAGGAGAAAATATGCTATACTTGTAATAAGCATGGACACACTGTAAGGGACTGCAAAACAAAAATGAAACAAGTCTGGACACCTAAAGAGAAACTACAACGAAATCCATATCAGCCGAAGAGAAAAGGTAACCCATATGTTTGGGATTATAATACATGGACTAATTGTACTGTATGTGGTCGGTATGGACATATTGTAGAAAATTGTTACAGAAAGAATCGGATTGGACAATCAAGAAACTGGACAAATGCAGGAATGGCATGTATGCACTGTCACAAGGTCGGTCATGTAAGCAAGAACTACAGAGACTGAGCACCTGATGAAAACCATATATTTGAGAGTGGATATAACATTGCAGATATTACGAAGTTAAGGAACACAATGTGGAAGAAGGCATCTAATGAGAATACTGAGTCAAGTAACACTGTCGGTGAAACCTCATCCACTGGATTGGGTGACATCGATACCTCCACTTAAGATGACAAAGGTATGTATGGAACTGACATTTTAAATGATCACATTTTACATACAGTTCCTTATATATGATGTACAAATACCCAATCTGCATGAATAAAGATCCACCATGGTTTACATGTTATAAGTTTACAAATGTCACATAGTCGGTAAAAGAAGAAACATGAGTTGGTTACCCGTCGGTAATCACTATACAAGGTTAACTGACAACAGTGCAAATCGATGAAGAAATTCTATGTTAACCGAGCAAAAGAAATTGTAGGCATTACCGAGCTGACAGTTGTTTCGTATCAGAAGTTAGGTCATGCATTTAATGCACCAAAGTTTGAGCGGGAATATCGAAAAAGTCTATATATACATGGAAATAGAGTTCATTGTTACATTGCAATTTCGAAGAATAGAGATTTTACAGAGAAGAGTTTGAGCTAAAGTTTTTCAGAAAAGATTCAAAGCTACTGTAGATCGAACTGACAATAATTCTTCAATGATAACGAGTAAGTTCATCTTCCTTCCAAACACTGGTTATCTATTGT
The DNA here is from genome assembly GCA_027943335.1 of Chamaecyparis obtusa. Lineage (NCBI taxonomy): Eukaryota > Viridiplantae > Streptophyta > Pinopsida > Cupressales > Cupressaceae > Chamaecyparis > Chamaecyparis obtusa. The sequence goes on from BSBK01003654.1 coordinate 249,128, forward strand.
TTGCCGAAACCCTAGAAACAATTTATGGCATCGACATTGACTGCAAGAAAATCGCAAAACATTGAGGAGGAAGTAGAATTAATTATTAGGGCACATTTTGTCGAGGAGAAATTCAAACCTCATCCCAAGGTCGCAGCACAAACAGATGATATGGGCACATTTTCTAGTATTCCAGATAAGGTCTTGTTAACAGAAGACATTAGGGCCTATATTCATTGCAAAATCAGTGAAGTATGTGATTTTGAGACCATTGCTGCTTACAACAAGTCTGTGGACCGGATGGAAAGAGTAAATCTAAATACAAGAAGATTAAGGAGTCAAGGTTACAGTGTTTTACATACTTCCTGCAATCCTTCCAAAATGATTGAATAAGAATCGTGCTAAGTAGATTTCATGATGGAAAATTTTGGTTAGATAAACTTGTTGAGGTCACGAAGAAGATTATCAGTAGGGTTACTAGGTACCCTACAACCGACAAAGCCAAAGCCTTTTGAAGTTCATCTCGTCCTGACATTGAAAAGAACACTGGAGCTCAATGGGATGGCAAGGCACTGAAAATCTCAACCATCAAAGATCCAGTGGTAAAATTTGCAACTCATGTCATCAGGTACAAGATATTTCAATCTAGCAGACCAAATAGTGTACCCTGCTACGTCATGGACATGGCATATAAAATTGTGAAGAAAGATCACCAGGTTGATCTTGCCGAACTACTACTACACCAACTGCATGATAATATGAAGACAATAAAAGCTAAGAAGTCCAATACATGTAAGTATGGATCACTGCTTGTCTGTACATTTTTTTATCTGCAAAAATATGTACCAGGTATCGGTAAAGTAAACTGGCAATCAGACAAACCAATAACTGCACAAATCAATGAAATGATGAAAAGTCTAGGAGACAATCTGAACAAGGAATTCAAGGCATATTTCAAAGAATTTCAGGCAAAAATGCAACAAAGGAGTAGAATTCCAAGGGATTTAGTGAGCAAATTTGAAGATGATATATGTTTTGTAGTCAGCACAGACCACTCAATGATAAAGGCAATAGAACCGAGAACAAAATGGTTAGCACCGATGGGATATGAAATGAATCATGATTTTGCTTTGAAATCTATTAATGCATTGCTCGAATTACCGATAGACATCACTGTTAGTAGGTTTGGCGTATATGAGGAAGCTAAGTCTCGAATCACAACAGACGTAGAGATCAAAAAAATGTCTAGAAGAGCGAAGAAAATGAGAAAAGATCTCACAGAAAAATATGGAAATACATCTGACTCACCTAAGGAGTCACCGGTCAAAGAAGCAACCGAAGGTTAGTTACAGTTGGCTAACAAGCCCAATGATAGCGAGGAGATCGAGTCAGACAAAGAAAAGGATCACACACCGGTTCCTCCCACCAATGATGAACAAGAAATGCAACTACCAGAACCTAAAGGAATGAAGACACGTTCGTCATCTGCTACACAATCTATTGAGCAAGTAGAAGTAGTAAAAGTAGCAAAAAGAAGAGCAGCTACACCGACAAGGAAATATGTTAAGAGAAAGAACAAGAAAGTAGCTAAGCTACTGAAGAAAAATAGAAAATACATAAGAAATAAGGACGATCTAGAAGATACAGAAACAAAAAATGATCCTGATCAATTCAAGTTAGTTCGTAATAGGGAAAGTACAATAGAAGAAATAATTAAAGATATAATTGAGAATGGAAATCTTACAAATCTAGGCATAGGCAAATTTGACAAAATGTCAATTAAGGACAAGACAAAGCTAGAACATGTTGTCGTCTAGATGATGATTAAATTCAAGAAAGTACCGATGGAATTTGCATGTCAATTGCTGAAGGAACTTGATGACAAAATAAGTGAGAGATGGGCTATTGCCCTAGATACAGAGAAAAGGAAAAGAGAACGATCACTAAGTCGTGCAACCTCACACTTTAGCTATGTTGTTGTAAGTAAATACATGACAAAGTATCAGGCTAGATTTCTAGTCAAAAATAGAGCTATGCAGATAATGGATGAGAATGTGGATGATATGGATGTCATATGTGATTCTCTATGGACATCAATTTTGAAAGTAGAAGAGAAAGCTGAACAAGAAGCATTCCTGAAACTGTCTAAGAAGAGACATAGCTCAAAAGGTAAAGGTATTTTCATCAATGATGACAAAGGAAAGAAAATAGAGGACACCAGTATATTAGTTACCGAGGTAATTGATATCACCAAACAAAAGGAAGAAATCAAAATTTCATAGGATGCATCGGATCAAGTAAAGATCCACTTGCAAAAGAAAACCGATGACGATGCACTCATTGAGGACATCACTAACGGTGATCCTAATGATGAGGATGACGAAGATGTGACAATTGCACCATACAAAGATGAAGCATTAGACACTGATAGCATGTTCACATCTCTACCGGGTGAACTACCTGTACTTGCAGAGGTAGTTGAAATAATTTCACAAGTACAACCTAATGCTTCTCATCCTGAGCCAAATAAAGATACAACTGAGATACAAGCACCCGAGCAACCTATAGATACAAATGAGCCTAACAAAATAGAGGCACAGTCTACAAAAACAAAGGAACCAGAAGAAACAAAGTCAACCAAGGTGAACCCACCTGACACTACAACCGAGACTCCCACACCATCTACCGAGGAGCAGAAGAAGGATGATACATTGTCAATTGGGAAAGTTACTCTGAAAAGTGAAGAAAAAGCTATTGTCATAAGTGAGAAGAAGTCACCTCTTGCACAAAAGAAGAAGAAGAAGAAATCCAAAGGGTCGATCACCATTGATGAAGTTATCATTATAACAGAATGTGACCCGAGAACCCTAAGCCCCAAGGAACTTAGTAGATATGGGGAGTTATGTTCAAGAAAAGCGGCACAAGAAAAGTTAAGGCAAGAACACAAACGTAAAGAAGTGTTAAATGATGTGAGGGATATTCTGCAATAGATAGTACTGGAGACAAATATTGATGAGAATACTCCCATCTTATATCAACTTGCTACACTCGCTGACAAAATCAATGCCCCTGATATAGATGCAGACAAAAGAATAGAAGAAAGGGCAGAATCAAAGATTCAGAACAAACTAGCAGAAAGGATAAGCACAGAAGTGGCACTAAACAAGGTAAAATTATCTGAGGTCATTACCGAGGTAAAATCTATCACCCAAATAATCTGTCAACTTCTAATCAAGCTTTGTACTTCAGACACCTTCACTGTAGAAGTCAGTGAAAAGATAAAAGGTTTCGAAGCAGAGATACAGTTGAGTACACAAGCCGCTATCATCGAGCCAAATGCTTTCTTAAAGCATATTAATCAAGTTCAGGAACTCCGATAGTTGATAGAAGATTTAAGGAAACAAGAAGCACACATCACCGATCAGGTTACAGAGTTACAAAAAGAACTCACTCGTTACTTGAAAATTTTTGAAGCACACATTGTCAAAGCTGAACAACTTGTAGAAACACCAGAGATTTCGGTGTTGGATAATATCTTTGACATGCATGCACAAGTCGGTCTTGAGCATATTTCTCTTACCAACTTGAAAGAGAAATGGGACAACCTCTTGGAGTCTGTAAAGAAAACCCATCCACACATTTTTTATAAGATGTAAGTATACATTATATATTTTTTTTGCATTTGGCATTATTATCAAAAAGGAGGAAACCATGTATATGCCAAATAAGTATACTTTGATATGTATATTACATACTACTGGGAACGTGCACCGAGGGGGAGTACTTTGTACATAGAAACTTTTGTGGATATGTATATGGCGGAGACATAAGGAATATATAGAAACATTTTGTCTATATCCATTTGAAGTTTTGATACTAATGCCAAAGGGGGAGATTGTTAATCTCTATTGAGCATTTAAGGTTGTCATTATTATCAAAGGATAGTAAATAGGTCAGTCAGTTACTTATATTGAGTTGGTCGGTAACTAGAAGTAAGACAGAGCAGTCAGTAAAGCTTTTATACCGAGCATCACACAGTTTACCGAGCACCAGTGACACCGACATTGACGGTCAGTAAACACAGAGCATCATAGTATACACCGAGAAAATTATACAGTGTTTACCGGTGATCACATAAAATGGCATAGTAATCTGAAATGGCACATTCTTTTATGCAAACGGTTACAACAGATCGTAAAATGGTTTACCAAGATCGAGGAGCATTTATTGTAAAAGATACTCATTAAATGTAATGTTTATCTTATTGTAATAGTTGATCTAGGTTATTTTGCACCATAGATCTTAGGGTTATGATTATTCTTGTAACCTAATTTTTTCTAAGGTGGAAAAAATAGAACACTATATATTTTATATGTTCGCACCATCTTATGAGGTTGGTTGAACTAATATATATGAATCATGGAGCACTTGAAGACATTGCCAAACTTCAAGACAATCAATTTACCGAGCATAACATAGTACAGAGGATATCAAATTAAGCAGAATCAAAGAAGGCTATCGAGCATAACAGAGTAGAGAACCATCACAGATAAGGTGATATTTTGATGAGCATTTATAAATCTATTTCAGACAATTGAGTTGTCAACTAGCAGATAATTGCCTATTACTTTCTGACAATTATGATAGAGTTTTTTTGATAAATCTCTTAACAGAGTAGATTTAACAGTCTTATTTAAATCTCTTAACCAAGTACACACTTCATTAGTGTTGTTTAAATCCTATAACTAGGTAGATCTAGCTAATCTAACATGTTACTCCTAACAGGGTAAGATCACCAGAAGTGATCAAAACTTGTAGCCTTAATAGGCAAACCTTTTCTATCTGCAGTAGTGAAGAATTTGTGGGTGTCATCCCCACCGTAGTTTTTACCTTCTTACAAGGTTTTTTGCGTTACCAAAATACTTGTGTTATGTGATTGTCATATTGATTTCATTTTGTTTACTTTCTTAAGTTAACTAGAAGATTGATTTATACAATTGTATTCAAGTTATTTTGATCGGTTATCACAAGTACTCAGTTATTGATCAGAAAGGTTTTACAAGTAAAGTTTTGAAGGCACTGATTCACCCCTCCCCTCTCAGTACCTATCTCTCCTAATTCCAACAATTACAAGGTCCTTTATGAATCTTCCGAGGAAGAAAAATAAAAATGGAAAGAGATAGCTATGCAAGGGGTGAAATCAGCCCAAAACATTAAAGTTAGGGAATCATCTATTGATTTTACAAAAGAATAGAGGACCACCTTGGCTTTGCATGATACAATATACTAGAATTATAAAGCTAATGAATTTGAGAAGAAATTAAAGAGCATAATAGAGGCTAGTGAGTCACGAATTTGATGTTTTGCAGTTGATGTGGTAGAGAATCGCCTTGATACAATGATGGTTTAGACTCCATTATTTTGGAATACTTATAAGGGGACTTTGAATGCTCTTGAAGATCAAAATAGGTTGTTGCATCAATTAAATGAGAATTTGGAATCACAAGGTGCCCTTGAACTATAAAATGTTGATAGAGGAAAGGAGTTACTCAAAAAACATAAGAAGTTTCAAAAATGATTAAGGGATGATATGGATAGGTTGGATGGAAAGGAGACTAATGTATTACCACCCCCCATATCAGGTGGAAAAATTGTATCCCTTGAAGAGTGGAGAGTTAATCTTGTGAAAAGTCTAACAAGGGTGTTGGAGAAGATGAGGGAAGGGGATGAAATTGTACCTCATGTAGCACAAATCATAGATACTATGTATGAACATAAATATATGATGAGGCATTTAAATGCCAACTATGTTACATACTGAGATTAGGTGTATGTGGATCACATCAAAGAAGTGAACCTATTTTTTGCCAGGGGCAATTAGTTAATGTCTTAGTTAGTTTTTGATAAAAGTTGTTATTAGTCTTAGTTAATTCCATAACCATTTATATGAAAGGATATGCCCTAAGTGCAAAGGACTTTAGTTTTCCTATTATTATGAGAGATACATTTTGTAAAAGATACAAGATAATATATAGAGCATAGAAGATATACTAGAGGAAGCAAGACACATGTATCCAGACTTTGAAGATTACTATAAAGATCCAATTTCTTTTCTCTGCAATTGTGGTGTGGAATTATTTTCTTTTCAGATTGGTCCTTTGTGGTTATTAATTTAGAGAATTAATTGCTAGTTTAAAAACTTGTGCTAAGGGGTTACTTGTCCTTCACATTAATTCAAATGTCAAGAAGCATTTGCGAAGTGTTGTCCTTATGTTTCTTGTCTGATTGAATTTTTTATAGAGAAATTAAGATCAGTTAGACTAATCGGCATTTTGTGTACTTGGTCACCTTTCATTGATAGGATTGAATGGTTGATAGTTTATCTAAAGGATAAAATAATGTCTCACAAATTTGTACATAAGGGTTTGAGTAGGGGTGACTATTTTTCTAATAAGGATAAGGGATTGATCTTAATCCATAATAAACATAAAACTCCAAACAACATTAAGTTTATATTTAGTAGGAGTAGACAAAAAAACATAGAGGTAGAAGAAATAAAATCAAAAGTAAAGCATTAGGAGAGGAGATAGTAAGGTAGAAAGTAATGAAGAGTAGAAATAGTTAAGTGATCAACAAAATAATCATTTATTTCAAGCATATGCCACTTTGAAGTAAAGATAGAAGTAGAAGGAATATCAAAAGTAATTGTTTATTAAAAAAATTCAACTTGGAGATACAGTTGGAGAATAGGTTTATCCACCTAGGTGTTGGAGAGCCTAAAGTGTAGAGGATCCCAATTAAGTTTGATTGATCTTGGCAGTTGGCCAAGTTAGCTAGAGAGTTTGAAGAAAAAGCCTAACATATTTTGAGAACTTTCCAATCTTCTAATTTGGGAACCAATAGATTGGCAACTCTATTGGGGAGTGAGTAATAAATTGTCCAGAACCTTTGGTGAAACAACAATGAACTCTGCTGGAGATAAGAACCCAAGAAGACTAGAAAAATATATTCCTCATATAAAGGTGGTGACTCAAATAAAATAAATTTATAATTATATGAATGAAGAAGTAAATTGTGAAAGAATGAGAAAAGATTCAAGATATTTAACTCTTAAATTATCTAAAGCTCAACCTTGTATGTTTGGAAGAAGGTCATTAGCACAAGGTCACCCTATAAAACATATAGAGTTGGATCATAATAGAAGCAGAACCAGACAGAGGAAAAAAGAGTTGAACAATTGAATTAAAGACAACTCAATGGGATTTGGTGATGTAAGGAGATTTCCTGGGACAGAGTTCAGAATGCCTAAATATTATATTGATGAAAATGGTATTCTTGTGCTAGGAGAAAGACCATCTAAAGAAGACATGAATTTAACCCATGTGAATAATTTATTCAATAAAAAATATCAAATACCTACTCACCCACTAGGTTTTGAATCTTCTATAACATCAAGAAGGAGCTCAAAAGAAGTGTAAAATGATGACCAAGAGAACCAGAAGTTACAAGCATAGCAATGGTTAAAAGAATAGTTAAATGGCCTTACAAACACCATAGAGTAATTATAAGATATCGCTCATAATATTGAATTATCCCAATAAATAACAGATATCCTTGGTCGATTTTTCAAGCCTGCAACATCAAAACACTAGAATTCTCCAAGATCCAACCAAGGAGAAAGAACCCCTAAAGATGTGCAAGGAATAAATGATCAAAATGGTAGGAGGAGAGTAAACCAAGAGCGTAATAGGATTCACAAAAATTCTTTTTATGAAGGTGACCAAGGTAGAAGATCAAGGTGCTAGCCTCCACCTCACAATAATAACCACTTCCAACAAGGAAACAACTATTAGTTGGACAAGTCAGTTGGAGAGTTTTAAGACAAATCTTGGCATGCTTTGAGAGCTTTCCAATATGTTGATTTGGGAACCAACAAGTTGAACATCAGTCAAAGATGGATCACAATTTGAATGCTTAATTTTCTTTTGTGGTCATGTATGATGGTTGGTTTAAATTATAATAGTTAAGTTTCATTGCCAACAATTTTTGTCTTCAACTGTCATTTGAAACCACATGACAACATATCTCTATGGGGTTATCCTTTAAAACATATTTGTGTGATGAGGGAAGATTGCTAGAGAATATGTGAATGCATAAAGTGTATAATATAAGATATAATAAGTTTACATATCTGTGCAGATGTTATGTTAATTAAGTTGTTGATCGATTCATCATGTTGCAGTAATTTATGTAGGAGTTCTTGTGAAGAAGGGAGAACAAAGATTAAAAAAAATTTCTAAGTGTTGATCATTCATGGGAAGTGGTGTAACACAGAAAAACATGTATGTGGTATCAATTTGTATCTAATGAGCTATGTATGGAGATAGGGTGTTTCTTTGAGTAAAACATCTTTATGTATATTGTAAGGGGATTGGTGCTCCTTGGGGTGGGTGCTCTAAATATTTTCTATTAAGGTTCAATAAAAGACAATTTTATAGTGGTTTTTCACCCTTAGGGGTTTACCACTATAATTCTTGTTTCAAGTGTCTCATATATTTCTTGAATCTCTTAATTACAATATTCCATGATATTAATTTTGTCCTATAGTCTGCAGTAAGAAACAACACTATTATGTTGAACTTTTATGAATAACGATTAGAATTTGGTTTTTGTGTAGATCATTGATTCACCACCCCTCCCCCCCTCTCGGCAATCTTTGTATTCTGAACAATTTGATCCTAAAGAGATAATTAAAGCAGTTGGTGGTTCTCTTAACATAAAACTTAATGTTCTTCTTTCTTGTGGTGTACTTTTAGATCCTACTTGCATGGTGAATGTTAATACTAAAGAACATCTTTACACTAGACAATTATAATGATATTTCTATGATAAATATGATATGATGATCCAAACTTTCAATGGTTTCAGTTATCCTACCCATGGTTCCATTAATTCTCCTGTAGAAGTTGGTGGTAAAACTCTAGATGACACCTTTGTTGTCATCCCAACTTTCGATCATTTTCAAGTTAGACTTGGTCTTCCTTAGCTCACCTCCATGAAATTTGTAGTCGGTCTTATTCATAAGTGTTTGAAATATCCCCATGATGGATAAATAATCATGATTAATCATAGTCTCTATCAACCTTTACATCCTTGAGGGAAATTTGACCTTGAATTCCTTATTCATTCTATGTCTCAACCAATTCAACCTCGCAAAGAAAATATTTTTTGATCTTATTAGAAATTCAAAATCCAAAATATTTGTGAGCTTAGAAATCATAGTGATGTTCCACCTCCTTTCCTTGGACCTGGACTTCTTTCTACACCTTCCACACCTCCTCTACATGTGATCATTCTGTCTCTTATATCATGTAAACATTACACCAATATTATCTCTCAACCTAGTGGGGTGCCTTTTATTCTTCCTCTGAAAGAATAAAAGGACCCAATGTTGATTGATACTAAACGAAACCAAATACCAAGAAAAACCAAATGTAACCATTGTGATCATGACCATCACCATAAAAACCATGCTAGAGCCTCTAAATGTGCCTCCCAAAATATTTCCTCTCCTAAAATATATACTAATGCCTTGATTCCCTTTGCCCAACCTATGCATAGCCCAAGGGAGGAAGTTAATTTAAAAATGATGAAATTGAAAAAACATAATAATTCTATTCATATCTTATATCTTATTACAATTAATTTGGATGAAGATACTCTTGATGATGGTGAATGCAAATGATGATATCCATGCGAGTGATTGTGATGATATGTATGAGCTTATTGATGTTAATCATGATTTACCAGCTATGTTTGTAAAAAAATTATCTCTTGTTGGAATAACTAATGCATAGATGTTACAAAGATTGTACTAGAAAGTGTTTTGGTATAGGTTTGATGACAAGGAGATCAATTATTGATGTTGGCATTGATGTCAACTAATTGTTGTGTTGGTTGATAGTGACCTGGTAAGTGTTTGTGTGGTGAGTTTGTGATGGAGTTGGAGTGTGCGGTTCTTATGGGAGACTTAGATATGTCTTTAGATGTTGTATGTATGTTCGCAATGGTTGGAAATAATTATGGAGAGAGGTATGATCAATTGAATGGTGATAAAGCAACATGAAGAAAAGATAGTGATAGAGGATGAATGATTTGATTTTTCTACCAAATCGATATGGATTCCAGTTTTATGGTCATGATATGTTTATCTTGAATAAGATATGTTTTTGATACTATGATCACAAGTTGTTTGGAGTATCGCAAGGCATAGTTTTAGGGGACAGAAGATCATTCTGTGGAAGTTTGAAAAATATTTGAATAGGTTGACCAGTTGATGTTAGATTAATGAGTGATGATGATGCAATTAGTTGCAGTGGTTGTTTTCATGATCCAGGTGTCAAGGTGACATGGCATAATAGATTTGTAATTCTGAGTTAGTGTTACATTGTTCGAGGTGATCAAATTTAATCAAGTATTACAAGTGTGTTGAAGAATTCAAAAGGATTGATTATTCTTGATTTAAATTGAATGTGTGATGGATTTTAAGGTTGACATGGACTTGAAATTGTAGTCAATTATTGGTAACGCATCTTATGGTTCAAGGATCGAGGAGGAATGAATTGCAATGATGAAATTTAAATGTATTCGGTCATGTTTAAGGCAGTGGCTAACCTGGTTAGTGAATATGTATTTATATGTCAAGTGATAAATTATGAAGTAGTAGATTATGGATGTGAATGTGCAATCAAGTAAAAAGTGAAGATCATTTGCAAGAGGAAGAAGTTTTGAGCTTAATTGGATATGAAAAGGCAAAGGGAAAGCGCTATACCTAGGTCATTGTACTTGTTGATTTCTAATAGTTTATGTAAGAAAATCCCTTAACCAGGTAGACATTAACATGTTTGATTTGTAAATCCTCTAATAGGATGACTCTTTAACTAGGGTTTGAAATCATTCAACAAGGTTACTCCTAACAGGTTAAAGATCCTAATAGGGTTAGAGGTAAATTCATTAATCGAGTGACTTCTAATAGGGTCTTCTCTTAATTGAGCATCATTGTAAGCTTGTAACAGGGCTAGGCCTTTAACATGGCTCATTTCATAAGAATGCATATTATTAGTGGGTGCTAATTCCCACTATGGAACTTTCACCCTTAATCAGGGTTTCCATGATAAAATACGGGTGTCACTTTGTTGCATGTTTGGATGGTTGTATGTTTACTTTGTTTATTGTATGCAAAAAGTTTAAAGTTAATGAATGAGGTTGATATTGTTGAAAGGATTGTGAAAAAAAATTTCTTTGATAGATTACGGATTCACCCCCTCTATCAGTAACCTTGGACCTTATAGCATTAACATCTCTTAGTCCTAGTAACAAACAAAGTGATCCATCTTCACAATATGGTCCTTTTTTGGAACTGACTATTGTTCTATTTTTTGTTCTTGATGTTTCTCCTCTTGCATGTTCCCCACCTTCCCTAAGAACTACAAATCAAGATGGGCGAGGGGGGTAGGTGATATTCTTGACTAGATCCTCTTGTATAGTGAATTCTTTTTGTTTTCTTTTGTACAGGATTCCACCATGATGTGCTACTTTGTATACTTTTTGTTTAGATTTCTTTAGACAACGCTTGTTGCTTTGTTGGCACAAGGTGATGAAAGAATTGATCTTGCGACATTTATCTATTTGTATCTCATTTCTTCCATATGTCATTACATGTTATGTTGTACATGTACCACTATTTTTTAATGCGTCATTATGTTTTCTGATTGAGGATAATGAAAAATGGTAGCTACCTATTCTTTTTGTTCTCTGTGATGTTAGACAAAAAATACTCTTCTTTGTAACTCTTATGTGACATTCTTTTATTGTGCATGTAGTTATAAAATCTTTGGGGAATGATAACAAGTCATTTTGATATACTTTTGATATACATATGTTATCATATGATCATACTGACCCTTGAGTTAGTGGATCTCTTTCATGCTCTCTTTTGTCATATGTTCATTTCCCTTGGTTTGTCCTTAATTGGGGGTACCTCATAGTGGAAATGTCTCTTGTGGGTGCATTTATTCTCTATTAAATAAATTTCTCTCATTAAGGTGTTTGCAATCGCTTTAACATGAGGGCATACACTCCGCTCCTTGTTTCACATTTTGCACACACACACAATGATTCAATGCAATTTCTCTTATGTAGTTGGCTAAGGAGACAATGCTTTTCTTATGATCATCTTTTCATTATCATGCCCCTGTGCATTACTAAGAAAATCGATTAATGGAGATGATTATTTCCTTAAGGATTGATCCTCCTTTCCTTGATCCCTTTGGAGAAAATGCTTTCCTTAGGAATGATCACCTTTTCAGGATCCCTTAATAGGGACAATGCTTTCCTTAAGGACTAATCCCTTTGTTTTGATGGGTTTACTATCATAACAAAACTTGTTAGACTATCAATGTCATCTTTTGGAGTGTTGGAGCACTTTCTCTTTGCATGATCCATAGTAAGGTATTATCTTCATGGATAGTGGTCATGCCTCTCTCTCTCTCTCTCTCTCTCTCTCTCTCTCTCTCTCTCTCTCTCTCTCTCTCATGATGCCTCTTTTATCTTGGTTTTGGATTTTATGAGGACTTATGTCACTTGAGGGCTTGATGTTTCTTTGTCTCTTTGACCTTGATAAGATCATTCTTATGCATTGATCTATTTTACCATGAGCATTAGTTTGTCTCATATTCCCACTAAAGTGGGGGCTACATGTACCATCCTAAAAAGTTAGCACCCATAATTGGATGCTCTATTAGGCCCCATTTTGGTGATTTTGCGATTTGATGTCTTTTATACTTGATCCTAACAAGATGGTTCCTCTGTTTCCTACATATTTTCCACCATCTTAACACCCAATTTAAATTTGGGTTGATTTTCTAAGGTATAGAATGTTTTGAATGTTTTGTACCCAGGTACCAAATGTTTTAATCATTATGTACACAAAAATTTTGCCCCATATTAGGCCCATAGTACTATGTCAAGGTGTTAGTGGGAAATTAGATCCTGTGGTTAGTTTGGCTTACTTTTTAGTCCTAAAATTATGGATGAAGTATATAAATACCCTACCTCTCCTCATTTTGCATATCATTACTACACTCGATCTATCGAGTGCATTCCAGAAATCAAGAGCAATTGAGCAATTAGATTCAAGATTTGAAGGCAAGCATCCAAGATCTATTTTTACCAATTCATTCAAGTCAATTATAAGGAAATATTCTTCACTGAAGCAAGTTTCACTCTCATAATGGCCAAGTAGAGGAACTATCAATCAAGAAAGAAGTTCCTTCCTTCCATCTGCATTCATCTCTCCTTCATTGCAAGTGATTATCAAGCATATCTACATTGAATATCTAGGAGTGACATTCATAGATCCATGCCTTTATGAGGGCATGTTTGATTATTATTCTACATTTCAGGGTCAACTCATTGATTCCAAGAAAATTCAAACATCTTTATGGGTATGAGAGATTCCAACATCTATCCATGAAGGTTTAAGCAAGGTGAATCAAACATTTATCTATTTATACACTTTACTTTAAAGGTTGATTCTTAAATGGGGGTTTAACCAAGGAAAAACCCTTTTATCTAACATTTTCCCCATGTTTCTATGTGTAGGAACAGGTGGAAGAGTTGTTGAAACTTTTGTGGGCTAATCAAGAACAGTCAGAACATCCCTGTGAATTTAAGGTCAAAATCTAGGGTACAGAATGCTTTAGCCACTCTGTACCTAGGTACAAAATGTCTCAACTTCTCTATAACCTACAAATCCAACTCAAATTTGATAGGAATATAGGTTATAGCTTTAGGATCTCAAAATAGCAGTTATAGGTATTTTTTGGATTTCATATATCTTATATTCAGATTTGAAGTAGCATATTTTGTATTTTGATTCTAAATACATATAGATCTTTCATAATCTGCATTTCTTATCTCATTACTATTTCCCATTTTAATTGTATATATTTAGTGAAGGATCATTGACCCATTTAGTACTTGGGACCTTCCTAGCCTATTGGTACATCTTCCATTTGAATGTGCAATCTTGAAAAGGAGAAGTTATCTTCCTCTTTGTATTGCTTCTCTTTTTCTATTATACAACAACAAATACTGGCTCAAAGACATTTGGATTTCAATCACTATGCATACCTACACATTTGAAATAATGGAGGAGATAAAACCTCTAAAAAGAAGCATGAAATAACGTGGTGGCATGTTAATTGATCATTTTATTGCTTAATGTTTCATTGTAATTTGTGATTTATCTCAAAATTTGGCATTCCTCTTTGATTCAATGTTTCATTCTTGATAGTTTCACTTCACTCGGTATTTTAGGGCTTAAAGTTTACATTAATCTCACTACTACATATGGTCGAGATTACAAATCTTGATCACATGTAACATTGCAATATATTTTGAAATATATGTTGAACGGCTTGATGACTAATAAACACATGAAATTCAGACTTAAAAGTTTTATTTGCATGTGATATTTCATGTAAAAATGTATGTAAAGACATCATAAAGGTTCACCTTACATAAATCAGACTTTTTAGAAGGTGTAACATATTCCATTATATATAATAGCATGTGCTAAGCTACTTAAAAACCCCAACTTGGATGTATTGCGAGAGTTTTATGACTAATTTTACTTATGCACTTACACGTTATAAGCTTTGTAATTAACCTCAAAAATCTTTGACTCCTAAAGGAAAATAAAAATAAAATTTAAAATAGAAGACTATGGAAATAAATCAAAATTGACAAAAATAAAATAAATATAATGATAAAAATATTAACGTAAACAAATGACTTTTATTTTCAAAAACGTTTATAAAACAAACTTAGAGGATACCCAAGAAATTTAATCAAGATTTTGAGTAAATTTTGTGGGATTGATCATTAATTTCACTAAAATGAATTTAACAACAACAACTGACACTATTTTGACACATTACTTACAAAATTGAGTATTTAGACACAATATGTGAGATATAATCTCTCCTCTCAACTAAGGGGAGTTGCCAAAAACTATTGGGTGGATATTTTTCAATTGATAGTTTGAAAGATCAATTGCAAAATAGTAGTCCCAACCACAGTATGCGAGACATAGTCTCTCCTACTTCCAAGGGAAGGTTGCCCCTTTTTATTGCTACTAGAATCAACAAAACACTTACTACTTATATTTACCCTAAGCTAAAACAAGTCAGGACATTCATTCTATTCTCTTATTTTAGAATAGATGTTGCCATTACAATACAATCTTTAATCATTGGTGTATTTCACTTAAAAAGTATTATTTGGAGCAATTATCCCGATAAATAGAAGATTAGTTGTAAGAATAAACTTTAGCATACCAACAAATTTTAGTAACTTAGGAGTTTGAAAAAATCTTAAAGTCTTTAATTGAACTCTTATGAGATTTTGAGAACAAGATGAAATATGTGTGCATCTCAAAGTCTCCAACATGTATTTCACCTTGCATGCACAAACAAAGAAAATGAAGTAGTATAAAGTCTGCAAAGTAGTTCCTTGCTTGAGAGTTCTATGCTAATCTCATACTTGATAAGAAGCTCAAAGTTTGCAAGATCAAACCTGAAAATATAACTATAACTTAAAAAAATATTGTAGTTCAAAGTCTATAAGATTGGATTCAAATCCCTTTTAGACAATAGATCACATTCACAACCAACTCCAAAAAATGTCATCACATTACAAATTGAACCAACACAAAGTCTGAAAACAAACTTCCTCTTTTATTAATTATAATTTGTCTTACATCTAAACACAGTTTTATGGCGCACACACAAATTGGAAGAGTTTTGTTGCATTACCAAAAGGTGGAAATTA